>BMAW01082584.1:662889-713453 GCA_019974015.1 Nephila pilipes
TCCCTTGTTAGGTTGTGCCGTGTTTGTTTCCGAAAAGGAGTCAGCAATCTTGGAAAGCAGTGTGCTGATACCTTTTACATGTGCAGTTCATCGTAAATAATTTTCGACATCCTTTCGTCACTAAGATCAGTTTCATTCATGATAATTTGACTGATTGCTTTTCGGTTTAATAAAGTGAAGTCTTTTTCTTTTATTGTGGTCGCATCGTCCTTTGTGAGACACTGTGACCTTTCAAATGAAGGAATTAAATCTCATTGTGTGCTTCTAATTTTTCCATTCTGCAAGTTACTTCAATCTACAGCCTTTTGAAACCAAACAAATCAACATTAATAGTTGTAATTTACAACATTATGTATATAACGATCATTTAGTATGGAGAATAAATTTTATCCAGATATCTATTTTATTTTTTAGTAATTAAACTTTACGAAACCCCCTCTTGTATATATATATCCTGAGCCAAAAGTATTTGGACATGTATTTGCAATGATTGCTTTGTGTTCTTGATAGGCGTTCATCGCCTTATCAACCGAATTTTAGATTTATAAGTCTTAAAAGAATATTTCGTTACAATTAAATAACATAGCTTTTATATATGCACTTACTTGAAATAGGTTATTAACTTAATAAGAATATTATGTGTGTAAATTTTTCTTGCTTCGTTTCCCGCATATCCTTTCCCTTTCTATACTTCAAATGTTAGCTGTTGTTACATAGCAGAGAATAGGAAAAGGAAGGTGGGTAATGACAACAATAATAAAAGCGTTTAGTGTTAAAAAGGCGGTAAGTGTAGCTTTCATAGGAAAACTGTCGTTTTAGATTTATGGGTCAAAACGTGTTTTCTGTTTAGATGAAAATAGGTCATGCGCGAAGTTATTGTTGCTTTTACTTGTTTTTAAATACGTGTCATTTCCATAAGTTATTGTTCTCACCGTATTTTTTCATACTTTTTTTCAAACACGGATTCGTGATTTCCAAGAGTTTTACGCACATTGGGTAAATGCTGGTTAAAAAAGAAAATAATAACTTTTTTTTCCTTACAGCTTTAGATTAACTAAAACCTTTAAATGTCGAGAAATGAACTGGAATGATTTCTTTTTTTTTTTTTAAAAAAAAAAAAAAAAAAAAAAAGAAAGAAAGAAGAAAGATAATTTTAATGCATATCAGGAAAAGGCGCTAACAATTTCACGCAAGTTTGAATTTTTTATGCTGTCTTGGATGTATTTTTGTTTTACATGTGAAATGAATTATTTTCGAATTGATAAATTGGGTTGTGAGAGATATGAAGCAACAAAGGCTTTTATCCCCAATGATTTCGAGCATTTTCGGTCTCTAGTTTCTTGTTTCAAGTTTGCTTTCATTTCATTTTTTTTCTTCTTCTGAAACTGGATCAAAAATTTTATGTTTTTCTTTTTTAAATTTTATTAAAGGAGGACAATTGACTTTTTCGTAATGACGAAAAACAACTTTTTTTTTTAAAAATATTTACATTTTATGTTAAAAATGCTATATGAATTATTTATGTTTTCATCATTTTCAGCTTTCTAGACTATCCCAATGACTCATTTTGTCATCTCTTTTAGTGAGGTGCTTTATGAGAAAGATACTGAATGCTTTATTATTATTATTTGTATTTTATTTATCAAAATCACTGATGTTGTACTTTGTTTATATTTGCCTTAATAATTTTTAAGTATCAACTTATCGAATTCTGGCAGATTTCATTCGATCTATTTCCAAATAAATGTCCACAAAGCGCCGTTGGTATTCGCAAAAGAAATCATATTTAGAAAGTAATCCTGATTTAATATTATAATATATTTGTTTAGATTTCTGATGCTAACAATATGCAAGTGTTGTTTTCGATGCATCTTTTTTTTTTTTTTAAATGGATTTCAAAAGTAAACTTTTAAAATCTCCCCCCCCCTCCTTTAATAAACAAATTGGTAAAAGCTATGTGGCAGAATTGTTGTTTTAAAAGTGGTTGGGATGTAAGTCGATACACAATCCCAGTAAGGTGATAGGTGTCTTCTGAACATTAAATTAACTAAGTGTCGCATTTCCTCCAAGACTGAAGCATTTTGTCCCTTGTAAATTAGAAACCCATTGCTTTTTATGCTTTATATTCTTTCAATTAAATTTGATTATAAAGTGCGCGAGGAAACCTGAAATAATTTTAAACATTGGATACTGTCAATAATTAATATTGTCTTTATTGTATTCAACCAATTTAAGCTGATGTTAAAATTTGAAATTAAGGTGTTCAGAATTTAGTTATGGTTTCAAATTTGTGAGGGGTAGCAGTGCTCGGTGGTTAAAAGATTTGAGCATAACAGCTGGTGGTGTACCTTTGGAGTCGGGGTTCGAATTCCGATCCCATTAATGGTTGAGTTTACTGTATGTAAACTTCAGTCGGGCCCTTAAAACCGTCACGTGATTTGGTTTAAATGTTCTTTTAAGTTTGTGAAGTAATGTAAAGAATTGCATACTCTTTTTAAAACAACCGATTCAGTTTTTTTCCCCCCTTAGCGCTATCTTGAGATGTGGGGAATTTGTTTTTCTTATTTGCTATCTTTGGTTGAAAAAAAGCAAGCATGGAGTATAAACCATTGCCTGTATTTATATCTAGAGCATAGCCTTGATAGCTGAAAGCTGGTTCGATTCTTGATTTTGTGGAAGAATATAGAGTGAAATATAATAAGTTTGCAATAAGATTTGATTGAACTTTAAACTTTTCTCGTGGTGTGATTTAGAAAATTCGAGAATGAAATACTAGCTCGTCCTCGTCACTTGTCTATATTTCAGACTTGTGAGTTTGTTGTCTATTATTCAGTTTGAAATTGTAATACATCATTAGTTTTCTTAAAACTAAAGAAGTTAAATGTGGGCAAAAATATGTAACAAAATCGGGAATATTTGAAATGTACATCGAAATAATGTGCAACTTTAAATGTTTTGATGATTAATTATGAATGAATATATATATATATACACACACACAAATTATTTTAATTGTTTTTATGAACATTAAAGAGATTTCTTCATCGATTTAAAATACAATTCACTCTTCCCGTTTAATGTTCTCGCACTTCAACTATTACATACATTGATTAGTATTTATTATTTCTTATTAATCGATGTTGTATGACGTATTATATATCTTTGATAACAAGAAATGAAGGAAGCTTGAATAAAGTCTTAGTGAAAGGAATTTACATGATTTTTGTTTAAAAACTGAAATTGATTTGAATAATTTTATTCTGTTATATAATCAGCACTCTTAGTTGACTCGGAAATTTTTGAACGAAATCTTGTGATTTTTTTTAGCTTAATTCCTTACACAGTCCTCATTGTTTCATTCACGCAATACTTAGTTTGATAGTCCGAAACACTTTTTATTCTTTTCCCATATTTTGCACAACTTCCCTGCTGTGAATAACACTTTAAAAATATGTAGATAATTTTATTTCATAAGAACATTTCTGCCTATTATCAACTCAATACGAATGTTTTCAAATGTATTTTTGGAAAATGTTAACTGAAAGATCGTGCGAAGCGGATCTGCGGAGTGGAAATGTCCAACGCCGTATTTCTCAAATTTAATCCTTTTGTGGATAAACCGTGCCTTGCCCTTCTTTTTAAGAATCTAGACACAAAAGAAAAACATCTTTGAGCGGGGTGTGCCTTTTTTATTTCGCGAATAAAATATTCTCGTGTTATTCCCCTCTCAATCACCTAGGCAACAGACAAGATAATAAGCTTTTAGACGAAAACTGTCTCTGGTTCGTAAAGGTGGGGTTGAAGGGAGAAGGAAACACACTGAATTGAACACTAGCGTAACCAGATCGTTTGATAAATGCCTTTTGCGGGGGTGTAGCTGCGAGATCTTAGGTCATGGTTGCGGGTTTTTACCTTTTAAGTTTTCACATTAAAAAAAATCTTAATAAAATTATTGCTTAGCTTTCTATCATGCCTTCGACAATATGATGGTGGTGGTCTGTGATTGTTGATCTCATTGTGTTGATCGTGGTACACCCTAGTTTTCAGTGTGTTCGAATTTAAGAGGGTGGATTACTTTCATGCGTCTTGGAAGAAATTGTAATGAAAGTATTTGAAATATGAGTTATTTTCGTAAAAAAAAAAAAGAGGGTGGGGGGGGGGAAGAATTTTGAAACCTGGGAATGACAGTTGCACAAAAACGCTGAGTAATAGAAAATTCTAGGCAGCTAAGTGTTTTAGAGTACTGCATTTGTTTCTGTGTTTGATATGATCTTATCTCTTAAGAAACATTGGATCAAGGGTGAACAAACTTTTCGTATTAGGATTACAATGGATTTCACGTTACCTTATCAGACATCATTTGAAGAAATTCAGTTTGATATATTTCAAATATGTATATCGTGTTATTACAATGAATTCTAATTTCAGAACTCTTAAATACTAAACAACGTTTACACAGACAGTGAAAATACTTCCCACAAATATGTTGTGCCAAAAGTGTTGATTTTATAATGGATCTTTAGATTTGATAGATGTCTATGGGCAGAATGTTTGCAAGGGTAGTCGTTAGAAAGAGAGATTGAAACGGGAAAATTGTGTTCTTAATCGCGCGAAAACGACACTATGAGAATAAAAGGTGTCTAAGTAGATCATAATTATATGCAAACATCTAGTTAGAGATACGTACTAAATTATACGTATCTTTTAACTATAGATACATGTAACTTAATGAAACGTTAACTTGTGTGTGTGAGAGCTAATCAAATTTGATTATTTTGTTGAATGAATAAAAGCATGCCAATGAAATGGGAGGAATGCTTCGGTAGAATTCAAATTAGCTCTAAAAGCCGAATTTGATGTTTTATTAGACCTCGTGTGGTCTTAAGACTGCAGTTTCTTCGCCTCTCTAGGTCATTGGTACGAAAATGAGTAATCAAAATGTTATTTCGTCCTTCTTATTCGCTGTTATATGCATTAATAGGGGTGTGTTTAAGTATTTGCCTTAGCTTACTTGTAGTGTTTGGTATTTTGAATGCTCAATGATGAATACTTGTTATTAATCAGTTTCAAAAAATCAAATATTTCTATGTTGTAGTTTTGTCACAATACATTTATTTTGAGAGAAAAAATTGTACATTTACTATATTTAAACTTATGATGCTAATTTATCTAGAACCCAATAAATAAATATGCGTAAAAGAGATTTTAAATTAACTTATAGTGTAAAATCTCAAATATAATTATTTTTCATTGATACATTTTTTTTAAAAAAAATTAATTCAAGTGTTGTATGAGTATATTATTTACCTATAGCTATTTCTGATATGTTTCATAAGTACTACTATGTTTAACTTTTTAAAATGTATTTATTAATTTTTAAATGAAAAATGATTATTTTATTGTGTTTTTTTTTTAAAAAAAAAAGAAATTTATTCATTAAATTGTTGAACCAGAGCTTATTTCTTCCTGTGACAGCAATCAATTATAATCTTTAGTTTAAACCAAGCCCTAAACCGTTTCAATTGTTTTTATATTTTTAACGAAGAAATAAGGCAATTAATAAATTAGTTAATTTTCCACCTTCAGTGTTTTAAAGTTCATTGCACGTTCATGTTCCTTTAAATGTTTGAAATGTTTTGTGTCACATTTATTAAAATAATTTTTTTAAAGACTTTAAATCAAATTTTTATTTATGTACTTTGAAAAAGTTGCGGTATTTTTTTCACTCGGGAAATTGAAAAACTACTTTTGTGATTAAATTAATGTCAGTCAATAAAAATATCTTGGAAAAAAGATATTGAAGTAGACAAATTTTAATTGGATGCAGATCCCGCAGGAATTTTTTTTTCTCGGAAGTAATTTTCTTCGCTATTAACTTTTTGTAAAGTTATCTTGTTATCGCCGTTATGAAATTATATCCTGTACTGAAGTTGAAAATTACTTGTTTATGAAATGTACATGTTGATGTTATATGAAAGTAAACTAAGAAAATTGTAAAAATTTTTTTTTTTCATGTATAGAAAATTCGTTTTCTTAGTAAGAAATGTTTTTTAAGTTAAATCTTTTTATGATTTTAAGTTATATGTAAAATATTTTAATACTTAAATAAATGATAATTTATGCCGCATTTCTTTGTATTTCTATTTAAAAAGTTAGGACATTTTTGTTCAGAAAATGTCCTAACTTTTTTTAATTCATTTTCGTCCAAAAAGTTGAGAGTTGAATGGCTCACGTAAGCCAAGTGTTGCGATGTACATTGTTGTTAGGCATGAATTCGAGTCTGTTAATGAGCGTCGTGTTGAATCATTAATTAAGACAGAATTACGTTAATTGACACCAAAGCACGTTAAGTGCAACTGGAAATTATAATCCTTATTTCCTATGATGTGACAATTTGGAGAATGGAGTTCCTCGCTGAGAGTGGTTATCCTTAACCCGTGGTGATTCAAAAGTATGACATTAATCTCTAATAACCTTTAGCTCTGATATGAAATGTATTAGACTTGACAATTATCCTTATTTTTAACTAAAAACAATAATTAATCATTATTATTCTCACAAAAAAAAAAAAAAAAAAAAAAAAAAAAAAACTTAATATGTGATTCCGGAATAATTTTTTCCGTGGGCTGTTGGTGAACTGTAATTGTCATGAGCTTCTTTGGTAGTAACATTCAAGTGAAGTCATGGTTTCGAGTTCTGGTTTTACTAGAGACTGAATAATGAGAGCTATTGTATATTAAATTAAATTGGACTTTTAAAGTCCTCGCGTTCTAGTTAGACGACTGAGTTACCCATTCAGGTGTTCACGTAGGCACTGCGGTTTTAAATTATTAGGTAAGTCATCAGTAGTCCTCATGGTGCTCTTAAGATTTATTTGAAATCAAAAGTATTAATTCCAAATTTATCCATCAATCTGAAGCAATTTATTAGGTATGTGATGGGATTAGCTGTTAAGTTTTCTATCATTGATTTGATGTATAATCTCGCCTTGAACAGAATGTTTTATTTTGATATCTTTCTATTTTTTTTTTAATTTTGCACTGACACAGAAAAGATTTTAAATTAACTTGAGAAAACATAGTTAATCATGAAAAATTATCTAATGATAAATCTGAGATTACTTTGTACATTTTTTTTTTTATTTAGCAGAAGTAATGATTTTTTTAGCTTAGCGTGTAAAATAAAATTGAATTATATTTTAAGCATTCTTCGTGAAACACATATCCAATGGTATTATTTATGAAAGAATGATATATATTTCTTTTAAAATCCCTTTTTATTGCATGAAGTTTCGATTTAATTGCAAAATGTCCTATAATACATTATTACATTTTTCAATTTTTTAAAATCTGAATTGTATCTTGTGATAAGATTTCTCAAGAATTATTCTTTTGTATGTAAACTGCAAATCAACTGATAGCAAGTGAGGCAAAGGAGATTTGAAATGTAAGTTACATTTCATTGAGTACTATTTTAAATTATGAGGTATGGGTATATATAGCTGATCAATTGTTTATAAGTACAATGTTTTTTCTATTACTTTTTTTTGAAAATGCAAGTTTTTAATTGCATAATTAAAATTACCATTCCTTGTTAGAGTAAGGAATTTTAAAGAAATGCGCTGTGAGGACTCTTCTAAAAATGATTAATAACAGGTGGTTGTGATTTGTAATCTCTATTAACATGCATAAAAATATTTTCAGCTTGCATATTAGAGATCACGACATTAATTAGTATTGCTTTTATTATTTGAAGTTGCAGTTCAAGAACTTTTATCTTTTTCGTGTTCATAGTCTCGACTCTCAAGTACACTTAGATCGTTGTAGAAAGATAACAAGTGACACACAGGTGAAAAAAGAATTATGCATTCATAATTTGTTTGAAATGTTATGATAGAGATCGAAGAATACATAGAGTAATAAGAAATCAATGCTTATAGCATCGATAAACATAAGTATAAAAATTATAATAAATGTTTTCACACACCACACACACGTGTGTCAAATTATTTTAAAAAAATTTAAAATCATTTGAAATTGGAGTAAAATAGTGCTGTTTTTTAAAGCTAAGTGTTATCTAATATTATAGCTATCCCCTTATATTTAATTATTATTCGAATAAACGTAACCGAAATTTTAAAATAATCATATTTGCTGAAAAACTTGAAATTTAAATTTCATTCTTTGTTGTGTCTAATATTGAACAACTGGATATTTATTTCTGTTTCATCGGAATGAAGATTAGTTGAGTAAATTTAACATGCAAACAAAATCCTTTGTATTAGTGGTATAATATGTTGGGAGTATTTATGAAATTATAAATATGACGCAATAGGCATTGTCATTATGATGCTAATAATGTTTAAACATCAGGGTAATGAATACCCTGTGTAAGTTCGAAATCATCTATGTAAATATTACTTGTGTGTGATATAGTGACAGCATAAATTAGTAATAATAGTTTAAATTTTTAAAGCTTTTTTTAATATATGTTCTAAAGACCATGAATAAGGCATCACCATTACGTTAAAAAAGTATCTCCGTTTGATATTAAAATTACTTAAATTTAAAATAACTTTAATTCATTTGCGTGTGTAAAAAGTAAATTAACCAAGAATCTGAACCATCATTATGCTTCAGGAAGTTTAATTTCACGTTCAAGCGACTCAACACATCATTTACTTTAACAAATATCTCGGTCAAGAGTTCCAATTTTACTTTAAGAAGAATTACCATAATTGTGGGAAACTGTGGAAAGAGAGTATTATAAACGCCTCACGGCTCACTCATTTTAAGATGTGGGCTGCTAGGACTTGTCTATCTGTGAAATCTTACCGATCCAAGATCGATATTCCGCTCATGGCTAGCACACACCAAAAGACATTTGTGTCTTCATTCCTCCAGAACAACTTGTCAAAATATGTATCACTTCCTGCGGGCATTTGCATAGCTCCTGATCTTGAAAGCGAAGAGAGATTTCCCAGGAAAAGTACAGAAAACGCGAACATGTGACAAACTGTCAAGGACATGGGCAGTCAATCGAGACAGCATCTGCGATTCTCATGATGTGTTTGCAACCTGCGATTTGCTCATGGAATTGGTATTTCATTTGGGAAAGTTGTGTGGTAGTGTTATTGGATGTGCTGCGGGCTAGAAGTTATTACTCGATTTCTAACGTATTGCAACACTGTTTAGAAAGGAATATCAAAGCAAATCGTAATTAGTTTTGCTTTTAATCACTTGTCTTGTAATATTTTGTCAGAAGAGCCCAGATAGTAGTGATTTAAAAATTGCCTAAAATTGTGGAAGATTATCTATAAATTGTTTCACAGGGCTTGAAGAAATAATCTTTAAGACTCTTTAAAATTGCCTTGAAATAGCACTACATTGTAAACTAATAAATAAATTTAACAACAATAATCTCTTCAAATTATTAATTCTTTTTCAATTGTGAAATAGATCAGAATATGCTAAAATCTCGAATGAGGTTTACTAATATGAAGGAAATTGAATTATTGTTGTCTGTGATGTGATCATATTTCAAGATATGTATTCTTAAAAATTTATAAAGCTGCGGAAATAACTGAAAAAACATCATAAAAACTCAAAAATAAATAAATTTTAAGCTTGAAAAATGGCACAAAAAAAGCATAAATATTTTTACTAGATATTTTTAACCTGATATTTAGTTTAAAATTGACAACTTCTAATTCTAATGTTGCATCAGTTAAAAAAAATGACATGACATGGAAATCTGGACTAGTTATACAGCATGTGAATCGAATTATTCAAGATTTTAAATTTAACCACATGTAATAAATCAAAATAGCACTTTTAATTTTTCTATAATTATACACAACTTTTCATGAAAGTGCTAGGTAGGTTTTTTAAGTAAGTAACGTTTTTAAATATGGTCGGAATGGCGACAATAGAGCTACAGCTCTATTGTCGCCATTCCGCGCTTGCAGGATGAATATCTATTTGTTGGTTAGTCGCAGACGCCAGTACGGAAGCATTAATCCATATTTGCATTTGTTTGTACGCTTTCGAAATGCCTCACACAGTTGAAAATGCCGCTGATTGTGAAATACGTGTTGTGATTTGTTTTCTACATGCAAAAGGCATAAAAATGCCGAAATTTATCAGCAAATTTTTAATTCTGTGAAGATGGCTTTACTAATGTTCATGATGAGTCCTTTGTCATTTCTGAAGACTTAGAGCCAAAAGTTGATGCGTAAGTTCAAGAAAACAGATGCTTTACGATTTCATCCTTATTTAATGAATTCCCTCGAGTTTCTAGGAATGTTCTTTTATCGGAAATTGTGCTCTCGGTGAATACCGAAAATGCTTTCAGAGGTGCACAAAACCAATCGGATAGGCACTGCTTTGATTTTCTTTTTGCGATACAATGATAGAGGTTATGAGTTCTTAAGCCAAATTGTCACTGGCGACAAAACATGGGTAGCTCACGAGACACAAAAGACAGCATTCCGATATTCAACATTACCCAAATGTGTGAAGCTAAAGTAAACAATTTCAGCTCTCAAAATCATGTATAGTGTGTTTTGGGATAGATAGGAAGTTTAGCTTATGAATTTTTCGCCTCGGGGTGACCGAGGCAAAAAATAATTTCCGAGAATATTAGGATACTTTAATTAAACTGTGGCATGTTCAGTAAAGGGATGGTTTTCCTGCAAAACAATGCTCGTCCATTCGTGACTTCCAACTGAAGGTATCATTGCATCATATGGCTGGAAGCAACTTGATCACCCTCTGTATAGCCCTGATCTGGCTTCCTGTGACTATTACTTGTTCCTTCACATGAAGAGTTTGGCGGTCAGCCCCAATGGCGAAGAGGATGGTGTTTAAACGACTGTGCTGCAGTGATTAGCCCATCAGGCAGCAGGTTTCTATTAGGATGGATTCCAGAAGTTAGTTGTACGATATAATAAATGCTTTTATAGTGGAGGTAATTATGTTGAAAAGTAGATTGAGGCTTAATTTTTTTTTATAAAAATAAAAATGTAGAAAAGTATACTTTTAAATTACAAAATACTTAAAAAACACACTGACATTTGAAATAATATTGTTGAAACCTGTTCTAAGCGACATGGATAATTCAATGGAACCTTTTTTTTTTTTTTTTTTTTTTTTTTTTTTTTTTTTTTTGTGGATCGTCAGTAATGAAGTTATTAAAGTTATAAATTAAAAGAACGGGTTTTTTGTTTTGTTTTAGTTACGAGTAAGTTCGAAAATATCCGAAATGAGTTTTATAGACATTGGTACCTTTAATTTTGTCATTGTTGAGCGATGAAGAGAATGACAGAAAAGGTTTTAGTAATACAGAGCTTTATTTCAAGGTTAGAAAATATGTTCACGAAGAGCTAGACAGATTGATACACGAACAAGAATATTATTAGTTTGATAATAGTTCACACACTGAGTGTGTGTATGATTGGTGTTACAGCCAAGTTTTAACAATGAAAGATTGAAAAACTAAATGTGAAAACTTTGGAGAAAACAACATACCTAATCCATGATGTAGTTTCAGGAAATTAAATATATATATATAAATATGTCTGGCTTAACACATATTTTTGAATTCTTTTAAAATTGAGATTTATACATTTGTGGTCGAGAGAAATTAAGTTTTTTCAATATCACTTCAGATTTAATCATAGTGGATAAACTAGGAAAATAAATGAATGTTTTTGTAATGGATAGTTTTAGCAAAATATGTTGCAATGCACATATGAAGCAACGATTACGGAAATCAGGTTTTAAAATGTTGAAGATGTAATCAAACTTCAGCAAACATACACTGAGTTCGAAGAAATTTTACCTAATGTTTAAATTTTGAAATTGTTTAATTCAACATTGGGGGTTAATTAGTGTTCTGTAAGAGATTAATGTGTAAAAAATGAATATTATTTATAAGTTTTAATTTTGTTTATTAAAGTGACTGATTACATTTTTTTTATGTATTTTTTATTTTATTTTAATGGAATGTAAATTGTATCTGTTACAATTAGGGATCTAAAATTCGAGCAGTTAATTTTTGAATTTTTTTTTCATTCTGTGTAAACTGTGCATTTATCAAAATTAGAAAATTCTAATTCGGAATTTCTTGTTCTTAAATTTCCCCCATTCTGGGTTACTTTTTCTACTTATAATTCTGTAGTAATTTTAATGCTATCTAGAACTTATTACAATTTTTTTGAAGTTCTATTTTCTTTTTGTTTCGTGGAGGTTACTGAGATTTCTTCTATCCATTTTGCAGTGTTTACTGCCGAGTAGAGCCGAATTCTAATTTTCTACTTATTCCATAGATGGCGTTGTAAGCTGTCTGTTGAAGCTCTGAATTTGTAGAACAAAGGATACCTAGTCTGGATTTTATAAATTGTCATTTCAATCTTAGATTTATTAAGATTATGTTATTTTGGGCTTAATATTTTTCATTATGAAATTGATATGCATATCATATTATATTCATATGTTAGTTATCAATGAATTAAAACAATCATTTAAGTTGTGCTTGCTTCAGATGAACGTAAATTATTTACACAAATTAATTTTGTAATTACATCTAATAATATCAAAACAGGTTTGAAAAAATCTAAAATCAAGGGTTGTTCAGTGTTATGGTTTCAATCAATAATAGGCTTGAATAACTAGGAACATCTATTTAATACATAACTCAGGAAGAATTTAAATGATAAAAATAAAATTTTCCGTTTAGTAAATTTTCGTTGTTTATAATTCTGAGACTAACGATGGAATTGTAATGAATAAAAAAAAGTATTGCTTAATAACATAAGCATATCATTCGTATTCTGTTTCGAAATGTAGTATAAATACAGTTTTTAGAAATTAATATCTTGCGTAATATCGCATTGTTTCAAAAAGTTTTGACAATAAAGAATTGCTTCCTGAATTAACAATAAGTGAATTTAATACTTGAATCGTGACGAAAATGAAACATTTCTAAATTTGAAATTTCACCTCACAGTTCAGATAAAGCGACATCAGATTTATGTGTTAAACGATTTTAAAACTCTTTTGTTTTGAAAATAAAGTTTGATTGTTAATGTAGACAATGTGGTTAGTCTAGTCGTACTTTTTGATATATTTGATACAGTAATATTGTAGTACATATCATATTATTATTTTTTTTAAAAAAAAATAAAGAAATGTAATAGTTTTCAACAAACATAAGAATGAGAATTTTGGGGTTTAGTTGACTGTATATTAAAAATCTCAAAATGTCTGTCCCTACTATTGAATAAAAGAACACTGAACATTTTGTTTATATAAAGTATTGCGTGTTATAAATTACTTCTCCAGAAACAGTCTCTTGGTATTAAAAAAAATACATTTAATTTATTACATGCGATTCTTAAAAAAATAATATTTAAATTAAATAAATAAAAAGCTTTTTGAATTCAGGAATGGGATTTACTAAAATTTAAGAATAAACTTTCCCCCTCACGCACAAGATTTTTGAGAATTTTATATTTACTATTTGAATTTATCCTTTTGGATTTTAAGGATCTCTTTTCTGTTTGTTCTTATGGGAATATTGACTCGCACCATTTCAACATTTAACTGCTTCGAATAATATGACGAACGTGAAGTCAATTTCTAAAAGTATCGATTCTAACGATAATCGATAGTCTATGTCCCAAAAAGGCGCGTTTTATTTCATTTCCTTGGGAAGTTAGCGATTTTTTTTTTTTTTTAAAGAATTGGATGCATTTTCTCTTTCAAACACTTTTACGAAAAATACTCGATTTCTAGAGCACTGTGAAATAAGCTTGTTTCATACTTAAATGCTTTAAAAATCTCGAAAAGGCTGTTTGAAATTCTAAATTTATTCGTGTAGAAAGTTAAAATTTTTTAAAAAGTTGTGAGATAATATATTAATTGTAAAGTATCGTTGAATGTGAACTCGTGTTTTCCTATATTAAAATATATTGCGGTTTCTGAACATTTTTAAGGGGGAAAAAAATCCAAAATAAACCTTTTGTATCATTCTGCTTGAGCTTTTAATCTACGTTTATTATTATTTTTTCCCGGAATGGTTTCTTAGCAACGAAGGAAGCAAAATATGTTGTAACAATTTTAATTTAGAATTCTTTCAAGATATAAAAATGTGACATAATAAAAGCGTCGTTTCTGTTTAACTTTCCACCGCAGTTTGTTAAAATACGCTTGAAAACCAAATAAAATATGTTGCAGCGTATAAAATTATCTGTGGAACATTTTCTTAGAATTCTAAATAGTGAAAGAAGAAAATAATGGAATTCTTGGAGAAGTTAAGTTTTTAATACTTGTGTTATTTGAATATTTTGCATCATTTAAAGTTTTCATTTTTATTCTCGCAATAAACCTGGTATCAGCATGGAATATATTTAATATTCTTACGTTTCCGCTCAGATTAAATAACAACTGATGCATTTTTAAGTTTCTTTCTGTTGAAAAATACTTAATATTTCTTAGTGTTTAAGTTATTTTTATGTAGTTATTTATTACTTGTTACAAAATTTTATGCAGTAACAACTATGCTGTTTTAAATGCTTGCTTTTTGTTGTTTGTTATATTTAATTGTTAGTTTGAAGCTGTCAGATAATTATTATGAAAGTTTTTCAAACAAATGTAAAATGATAATTAAACTTTTTACTTTGAAAGTTTTTTAAAAAACTACATTACTTTTTAATTTTTTAATTCTCCAATTTATGGTCTGTTAAACATTTCGAGATTTGGTTTCTTTGTTAAAGTATAATTTTTAAAATTAGCTTTCGTATAAATTGATTTAAAGTATGCTATCTATCGGACATTATGAACATGCCGGATTTTAGGGTTGCAGAGTTAACTTTTATGTGTCCTATTTACATTCTGCCTCTAAGTCATCGATATTCGTTAATAATTATGTAGTAATTGCTCTTTAGCGTGCCGAATTATAATGTCATATAATATGCGAACGATAAAAGTTTTTTTCTTGTACATGTATGTAACAGCAACTGATGAATAACATGACCTTTTTTCACGGGATTTCAGTTTAACAGTATTTAAAGTCTTTTGAATTGTAGTTCAACTTAAGGCATTTCGAAGCCTAAAAACTGCAAAGCTAACGACTGATAAAAATTAGCGAATTGTCTCCATTAAATTTTTAGTTTTGGTTCGTTTTTTCATTTTTTTTAATTCTCTTTTTTGTACTTTTATTTTATGGAGCATATTAAACAGTGTGCACAACTTTATACTTTATATATTTTTAAAATTTATTCATGTGAATCTCTTTGAATGGATATCAGTCTTTATAAATAAATATTAGGAAGCTATCAAATTCTTAGGACACATTCTAATGTTGTTTTTCAACTATAATTTGTTATTAAGCAACTCAATAATTTACTATCACTATTATCCACAATAACTGAACATTTCATTTACATCTCATTGCAAAAAGTAGTGTAATGCAACGATGACAGTGTCTAATAATTTAGTATCTTCAATCTTTTTAATACCCTTCAATATTGTTTTTATTGTAGGCTCTTATAGAGAGATACTTTATCGATCTGTTTTGAACTAAAAATGTGTTTAATGTTTTGAATTCACAGGTTGTTTGGAATTTATGATGTAACGTTTGTATCGCAACATATTTTATTGTGATGTAAAAATTATTAATTTTCGTTTTTAAATTGAAATCGAAGAATATTAGTTCAAAATTTGAACAAAATTAGATCAAAATTTGGTGTTCAGATTAAGTATAAAAAAAACAGAAATTAATATGACTTTTTATTCTTAATTTCTTGTAAATTCTTGATTAGCCAATTACTTGATTTATGACATGTGCCTCCCCCCTCTTTGAAAGTAATTATTTATCTGTTTTTTTAATCATACTTCTTTGTGTGTGTGTATGTGTTTTCGGTGCTTCTGTAGTTTCCTGAGTTTTTTTTTTAAACTAATGTTAGAATTTATCCATTATAAACTATTCATTAAAGAGAACACCAATGAGAAAATCTTACAAATGCTATGCATGGATTGATTTGTTTTTATATTTCAATATATTTTTAACAATATTTTTAAACATTATTTAATGTCTGAAGCATTTTATAACTTGTAGATTTATTAGTTTAAAATGAATAAGTTCCTATCAATTCTGTATCTAAAATTACGGGGGATAAACGTAAAACTAAAACCTTTTTATGCACATATTAATAGAGACATTGTAACTTCTTTTTTTTACTTGTTCATATGTTGTTTATTACTTAAAGATTTCAAATATTTTGTGATGTATTTTTTTTTTTGGTTCCATATTCTATTTACGTTATTGACGAAGAATTAAATCCTTATTTTTAATATATATTTTAGTTTTTGCTTGTTTGATCTAAAATGCTCTGCATCCCAAGGCGTGAACTATGCGCATGGTTAAGTGAAAATTGTGAAATAATTTTTTTACACTTCATGCGTTCTGTTTATGCAAAGAATATTAATATAAAAAAAATAACATTTAAAGCTTATACCATGGATTTTACTATATGATTGAAGTGGGATTTTGCTCTTCATATGCTTGGTGAAAGAAAAATCACTCTGTCGTGGAATCTGTAGAAGAAATCTGTGCAACAGAGTGAAAGGAAATACTGAATCCAAAGACAAATAGATTTTGATTTTATAGCTCCATCTTGTAATACTAATATTTACAAAGATCAGTGTGTTACCTGATTTTGAGGTTAGGTGAAAGAAAAGTATCTTAAAATCATCTTAAAAAATACAAAGTATCAGCTCTTTCGACAGTTTTCATCTGAAGTTGATTTAGTTCAATTATTAGTTATATTTTCGATATCTGTGTTTATAGTGAGACTCTACTATCCGTCGACTCCGTTGAGAAAATACCATATTGAATTTGTCAGCTATTGTTCAAACGTTAAAAAATTTCCGATTTATGAAATATCACTAATTAGAAATGTTAACATTCTTATATAGAATGACCTCCAAAAAAGAAATAGTTTTAATTTTATCAGAAAAATGTGGCAATCATTAGGGAACGACGCTTAATGGTAAAATCGCGATTAAACTTCATTTCAAACAGAAATAGTACATGGGGTAATAATACCAAAAGTATCCTTTTATGAATTATCCTATTAATAGTAGTAGACTTTGCTTTCAACTGTTATATCTCAGGAAAAAGGGGCCGCAGTAGCCTAGTGGTCAAGGTCGTGGACTCGCGGCCGGCGGTTTTCGTTCAGTCGCGGGTTCGATCCTTGGCCGCCAAAGACCCGCCGTGTAGCCGGGGCTGATGCACGTTAAATCTGTTCGGGGCCCAAAGTCCTCCCGTTGGCGTGGTGTGGATGTTAGGAGAGGGGGGTGCCAGCTCAGGTGTCGTCCTCGTCACTTGACCGTGGTTCAAAATTACGAGGTCCATCGCCAATAGCCCTCGTGTTGCTTATAGTGCGACGTTAATAATAAAAAAAAAATCTCAGGAAAAGGGAGAGAAGTGCAAGAATTAAATTAATTTAAAGTTTGATTCTTTCGACCTGTTAGATCTTAAAACATCGCCCTAACTTCTTATGTAATCGTTGGCTTTCTTTTTCAATATTTATATAGCGGAAATTTTCATTTAATATGTGATCCTAAAAATAATTATCATTTTTTTTTCTTTTCTTTTAAAGCCTTATAATTATATCATCACTCAATACCAATGCTGTTGTTTCACTGGCAAAAGTCATTTGAACACGATGTATTTGTTATATTTCAAGGAATGAGATTGGGTATGATTTGCTGTTGTAGTAAATTGTAACATGATGTCTATAATTTGCTAAAATTGATGGTTTACTTTATTGTTTATAAATTTTTGTTGTATAATTTCTTGATGAAAATGGTTTATTATTTTACATTTTAATTTATACTAAACATATTTCATCACATTTGAAAAATTAAACTTTAAAACAAACTACTTTCAAGTTATAATGTTGTAATTTTTTTTTTTTTTTTTAGAATTACGCATGTTAGAGAGCTTTTTTTAAGAAAAAGTTATTAAAGGTTTTAATTTTGCGTATATAATCTAATTTTCAGTATTATTAACTTAACCTTACCATTTAATTTTTTTTTTAAAAAAAAAAAAGTATTTCTTAGCCTACTGAAGGATTGTTGATTTTTATTTCCTTACTACCAATTATTTATTTTTGGTAGTGAACTTTTAATTTTTTATTGAAGTTTATAAGAATATAATGGGGTCTGTAGTTGTTTTGCAGGTAAGAAATGAATGCTTTCTGAAAGTAATGAGAAATAAAGACCCCGCCAAACTACTTTCAAGAGATATAATTTCAAAATGAAAAGCGACGTTTCAAATACCCTCATCAGTTTCAATTACGCCGAGAATTTTTTTCCTGCTTTCGTCTTCCAAATGCTTAGTTTTAATATATCTAAACTTTTCCTGAAAGTTTTGTTCGCTACTGAAAACGAGTTTTTTCTCTTGTGCGGTTAAAATCCTTTCTAGTATTTTTTTTGTGTGCCTTCTTTTATTTCATGTGTTTGAACCTTCAGGGGGAAAAGGTTTTTTTTGTGGGGGGAGGGGGGTCTTGGGACTGAATTTTTCCGAATTCGAGTAAAATCTTACTTAACTAACATACCTCATTCGCTGAAAATAAAACATCTCATATGTTGTCATTTTTATAATATTGTGCTGAGAATGTGCTTCGTACAGATGGAAATCGTGCTAGTTATGTATACAATTTTATTCTCAGCACCAAATAGATATGGAAACTGTTAAAAGATATAAAAATGCAGCTGATATTTACTTGCCGCAATTGTTATATGTTTTGAAATCATAAAGAAGTTATGTTTCATTCTTCATTTTCTGTATTAATTAGTTCTTCTTATGATTTATCTTCATATGACTTAAAGTGATATTTGATTTGATTTTTAGATTATTCTTTTTACTTATAATTTTTTTATTCAAACAGTTTTTGCTCATAGATAAGAACTTAATTGTGGTTAATTACGTAAAACCAGGACATCTTGGACGACTGCTTTGATCAAGAGGAAACCAAAGACTATGCATTAATTGAAAACCTGTCAAGAAAACAGGTAATGGAAGCATTCCAAATTGTCCAACATGGCTTAGAGATTTATTCCTAACATTCATGAAGAAATTTTTGTCTGTCGTAATAAAAAGGAACATTATTTTGATACATTAGCAAAGGATTATGTTTAAAAAGACATTAGAAACAACTGTGTCCAAAAAGCAGTAAAACTTCCGTTTCATTTTTTTAAATGCAAATATTAAATTTTTAGTACATTGCAAATTTCTAAATTACATATATATTTGAATATTTTTTTAAATTTTTTTTTGATAATTAATGTTTTAAGACTTCTTTATCGCTAAGAAATAAAATGACGAAAAATTTGCAGCATGTATTTCTGTATATTGAATTTTTTCCTCGGGAACCTTAAGTTCCATTATACAGAGGTTCGACTGTATTTCTTTGAACTAAAACACAAATTTTATTGTCAGTTATCACGAAATGTGGCGATATTTTTTTAAAAAAAGTTACTACATTTTGGTCAGAGATGTATTGAGAAAAGAACTGCTTCGTATTTATTAATTTCTACTTCAAGTGTTCAAAAACATTGTGTTATGATATCCTTCGAATGTTTTCCCTTTCTCGTCTATTGTTCTAAGTTAAGCTGACTACAACTATCAAAACATCGTGCTGATAAAAACATTCAGTTACTGCTTTCATTATTTAGTACAGTGGTTACATCTTCGACGACAAGCTATTAAATCTTACAGCCAATAAGCAACTTCAAACGACACGTCATTATACCTGGATATTTTCGCCGCCTCATTCCTATTTACCTTGGATGTCTTTCACGTAAGTCCAAGCGTGGCTTTTTTTGCTCTTTTTCTTACCTTCTTCCTTACCGTGACGCTATTTCCTGCTTTTGATCCATTTTTTTACAGAGATTTCCATCCAATGGGAGCCTTAGGTGTTCGTAAGGTGCGGGGGCTGACTCTCGAATTACAAAACATCGTATTCTTCTAGAACGATGTTTTTTTTTATTAAATGTGATGAACACAGCTTTTACGTCAGTCACAGAGAATATGATCTATTTATGCATGTTTTATTACCACTATGCTATATTCTTATCTTACAATGTTTGTATTTTAATAGCTGCGATTGGATTAGTATAAATTACGTCGAATATTGCATTCATGCGTCAAAGCTCGACGTGTATATAAGAATAACAGAAAGATTAAAAATTTGTATTAGGTAATTGTTTTTTCCGGATTGATATTATTCTCTAGTTAATTTAACGAATATTTTCAAAGACTAAACTTTCCTTAAAAATAAAATAGCCACATTTGGGCGTTCGATAATAGAACAACATTCAATCGTTCATTTAATTTTTTTTATTGATTATAGAATATATAGGTATTCTCATGCTTTTAACATGAAACACGCTATTGCAGGCAGAAGCCACTTTAAATGTGTGACAATAAGCCGTAACATTTTATCTGTGTATAAACAGTTTTGTTTTGTAAGTAAAATTTCCTTTTAAGTTTTGATGGATCGAAACAAAACTCGTATAAGAGTGGAACATTTTTCAATCTGTCATACTATATATTAATTTATGTGTAAAAAGGAATGGAAAAATTGACCGTGATAGGGTTAAATTAAGTAAATTAAAAAAAAAAAAAAAATTCTAGGTCAGAGTTTTTCGTTTCGTATAATCGAACTTTTTATTATGTTAAGGAAAAGATGGACTACCGGTCTTGATATTGTCCTGCTCTGAATTTGGAAATGGATGAAAATTAAACTATATATCTATCCCAATATTGTAATAACTTTGAAGAAATAAAATACTTTCCATTTCTTTATTTCATTAACTTTTTCATGCAATTGTTAATCACAAATATCTGTTTGGGTACTCTATCTGCATTTATTTTATTTACTTAAAACACTTTCTAAGCCCCAGATAATGTATCTTTCATTCGATTAAAATATGCAGTAACTTCTCAATTTAATTGGCATCACTGCTTCTGAAGGAGGATCAAACAATTATAAATATGCATAGCAATAGGAATTTTTTTATCAATAGAATTCGGCACCGTTGAGTGCATATCTGAAATGCGACCTATTCATTTTCAGATAATTGAGTGCAATCTTATGATACAGATAAAATTTACAGTATTTATTATTGTGAGGGCGAATGTTTAGAAAAATATTTTTACTTGTCAAATGAATTTCAGAGATCTTTCAATCTGCTGCAAGTTCGTATTTGTTTTGAAAGTATTTCAAATACGACACATCTACTAAGGGTATTCCGAAAGTAAGTTCCGTCATTTTTTTTTTTTCACTAGGAAAATTTATTGCCAAAATAAATAAACCATATCATCATCTTGCACATTTTTCGACATTGTCACAATTGACAGAGAGACATATGTCGTAGCGTGCAATCAATTTGAAGAAACCACTCTGGTAAAACTGAGTGCCCTGCGATGCAATGAATTGTCTTACAGCCTGCTCCACCTCAGCATTGTTTTGGATGGACCTCAGCACCACTTATACGAAGAGTGGATCCACGTCTGACACTGTTATGCGCCTATTCACTAACACCAGGTCCTGTACTCTAGTAGTGTCGTTTTCATTCGGTGATGTGGATAGATGGCCACTTCGATCTTCATCCTCCACACTCTGCCTTCCTTCGCTGAACATGCAACACCAGCATCCAACCATTTGACGAGACATGACATTGTTCATCATACGCGATCTGTAGGTGTTCATGGATGACTCGTCCCACGGGCCCATTCATACCGGATAACAGCACGCACTTGCATTGCCGACCTTGTTATCTGCCACGTCTTGGGCACGCTGGTGTGCTGCTACTCTTTTCATCGTTACTCTGCGCATGCGTTGTTCCTCATCCACTGACGCTACTTCCGTCGTAGAAACAGCAATGGGTGTGGACTCTTATCGCGGTGGTTTGTTTCATCTGGTTTACCACATGTGTTCTTTCAAAAAAAAAATGACTAAACTTGCTTTCGGGATTTCTTTCGTATTCATTGACAATCTGTTGTATTTGGTATTCATGAATTCCATTTCGAAATCAAAAGTCATTCTTATTGAGGTTTATCTTGTCTTTTTTCAAGAAAACATGTGTATAATTTTACAATTTATTGTGCTAGATTACTTTATTATACTTAATTTTATGTTAAAGAAAAATAAATTATTGAGCTAAAGTATTTGGATTTTATAAAAATAAGGTTATAAGAATTGACGGTTTTTAGATTTCCCTTCTTCGCTATGCAAAACTGTGTTATAATTGTTTTCGATGCTTAAAAAAAAAAAAAAAAAAAAAAAAAGAAAGAAAGAAAAAAGAGACGCTTAGTTTGTAAGTTTCTCATATTCCTTTCAAGTCGATCACATACATCTAAGATGCGTGTATCACAATATTAGTAGTGCTAATGGAAGATAGCGACTTGATAAAGAATAATACGATTATTACATATAAGTGATTCTAAGCTTGATTCATTTAAGTATATTTATACAAATTATGATGTAAGTTGAAAAAGAACATGGTAAGTGGAAGGCTTTCAATTATTAATATTGTTACGCGGAATGTTTGGACTTTGTTTTCTTGCCTGCAGAACGGAAAGATGGTTTTATAGTCAAGGAGAGAATACGCCAGTTAGTAATGCTGAATAGGTTGGAGTGACTTGTGGATAGATCTAGAGTCAAATCGAAATGTTCTAGATTAGTTGAGATGGTTCTGACTTTTAAGAATGCATACATATGAATCCCTATATGTGTCTGTTAGTGTATGTAGATTGCACGTGCCTCGCGCGATATTGTAATTACGTATTTTGAAGTGTGGGGAGTGTGGGTTTGAAATGAGGTAATTGTGGATTTGAAGAGAAGGTTTCTATTTTGGAACTGTGAATTTTTGCTATTGGGGGATTTATGTGTTTGTGTTGTTTCCTGTTAAAATAAAGTTTACCGAATTTCTGTAGAAAGTCTCTGAATAAAAATTTAGACTTACTCCGGAAGAATTTGCTTTTTAATAGCGGGGACCTTTCTTGCACTGTAAAAGCTTTTTTACCATGTAACAACATGAAATGCTCTAGATAGGCAGATGAAGATTGTTCTTAATATTTCTTTTTGCTATGTTTTTAGCACATCGAGGAATAATTTTCATTGCACCATAAGAATGCTATTTTTGTTGTTGTTTATGTTCCTATTATATGAACTGTAACATCATTGAAAGAAAAATTATAAAATAGCTCCGAAGTCTTAACAACTGGTCATTATCTTTTCGGTTATAAACTGGTTTTAACTATACTATTCGTTTTTATAAGTAGCCAAAGTTGAATTTTGATTATCCGTGTCATAAAAATAGTGGCATAAAAATAATGAATTGTATTCTGGAATTAAATCGTATTTGTTTTGTTTGTACACATATCCTGATTCTGAATGGAAAGACCTTATTTTTTTAATGTGACCGTTAACGTCTTAGTCTTTAAGTTGCATTAAATTCTTATAGCTTGATCATATTGTGTAAAAATTCTTTTCTAAAATCGAAATTATTATATTATATAAAAAAGAAGGGGAAAAATATGATTGTTGTGCATGAAAAGAAAGGGAGAAATGATCATAAATCTAAAATATTTAATTAAAATGTGCTATATGTTCTTTTCGAATACTTTCACTCTTTTAATTTTTACGGCTAAGTGACCATTGATTTTTTCCCCCTGTTAGTTAGGTTCATAATTAGATTTTAAGAAGAGTTTCATTTATTGTGGTTTTTATTTTTGTTACGTTAAGTATACAGCGATGCAATATATAACGGATTCAGATAATATTGAGGAAATGTTGTTTAGAATTGATTAACTTTTTTTAAAATTTAAATATAGCAGCATATTATAACATTTTATTTATTAATGAAAGCTGTTCTTTATGACTATGAGTCATATTTTCTCAACATTGTAATAAATCAAAGATTATCGATTTGAGAATATTGGCCAGAAGAAAACTGAACTGCAATTACTTTGGTATTCGTGATTCTAGATATTAAAGTTCTAAGAATTACATAAAAGAAATCCTTAAAAGTTTCTTTTTATAAAAAATACCCGCGAAAACTAGTTTATATTTAGAGAAGATAGGGAAGCTTTGAAATGAAAAATGGCGTAAGGATATGCTCATTTTGTAAGGATAATATTTGCTCATTTTGAAATCAGAATAATATTATATAAGTACATTACATGTAGTACGTAGCGAGTATTTCAAATAAAATATGTAAAAATACAGGTCTCGATAGTGAAATAACCATATACAGCTTTGCGACCCCCCCCTCCTCCCGATTCCAAACTATTTATTGGCCAGTAGTTGAAGACTCCAGTACAACCGTAGGCTCGGCGTTTCGCCTCATTCATGCATACTTCATTTGGATTTTTGAAATACCAAAATAGGGGTGATTTGGAGTAAATAATTCTTTAACTGTAATAAGTACATAGCAAAAACTTATTCAATTGATCAAATCAAATGCAATTTCTTAAAAATTTAATTTGTGAGACAGACTTAAAAATTGTAAAAATATGTAACTATGCTGAATTATTTAATTTTAAAGTTCTTTGTTTTAACAGTACCAAGAATATAATTTTAATTAATTATCATAAGAAAGATACATTTTCAAATAACTTACGTCTTCAAATTATTTGTCAAAATACTGATTTTTGCACTTTTGTTGGAGAATAAGAAGGTTTTGATTAAAATACAGTTTGTATTTTGTTTAGCTTAGTTACAAATAACGGACAGTTAAATTTACAAAACGAAATTTGATTTTGAAAGTGGCCATTTTAAAAGGACCTTTTAGCTTTTGTATACTCTTGCGACAGTAGTGTATTTAGTCACAGAAATAAAATCCCGAGTTGGTTAAATTAATGTCTCACTATAAGCTACGTGAAGCGTATTAAATATGGATCTTGGTAATTGTTCTTAACTGTCAAGAGTCTGGAACAGAATTTGAGAAGACCCCCCCTCCACCTCTAATTTACACATGGCGGTACTACGTTTAACGTTCGACCCCCTTTATGTATCGCACGACGGGTATTAAGTGGAATCAGATTTCGAACCCATGGTTTAATTTTAACTTCACCGGCAATGAGCTAATGACCATTCAGCCACTGCGGAAATGCCTAAAAATAACATGGGATAAGAAATGGCTGTTAATAATGATAAGACATTCGGTGCAATAACATTTAAAATAATCGCGTTATTTCGAATCTTATAAGGCATTTTTCTCTGCTTCATTTTTTAACCTGTCACAATTTACATCAGATAAAGATTTTTAAGATTTTCCTTTCAGAGTTTTTGAAGTTTTCACCACATAAAATTTGAAAGGAATAAATGTATACTTTCTGTATTTGATAATGCTAAAAAGTATTGAACTAATTTTTTTTTTTTTTTACATGTTATGGAGATTTAAATAGCCTTTGTCCTTAAACCTTCATGAAAATTTTGGGGGAAAAAAACATGTTATCTAATTATTTGCGTTTTCTTTTATAATTTTTTTGTTGGTATTTCAAGTTTCTGAATGTAAATATTGAGTTAGGAAAACATGAGTTATTGCGCCTGAAAAAATATATCTTAGGCAGTTTTAATACAATTTTTAAAACTGAAAAAAGTTTTATTTATTTTTGTAATCCAAAAATTGGACGTAATTTTTTTTTTTTTCTTAAAAAGAATATGTGGTTGCATGGAGTTTTTCCCCTTAAAAAGTGTTCGTTGGGGATCGTAAAGATTATTATTTAGTTTGAAAACGTTAATATACTTTATCGTCAAATCATTGTCATTTCATTTTAATCCTGTAACTTGCATTATTTTTCGTCCTCCATTCACTCATCTTTCCCTACGTATCACTTACATTTGGATTTATAGGTTTGCGAGTAATTGCGGGACCCGTGGTTGGATAACTTCTTTTTTTCAGGTGGTTTTATAATTGCCAATCAGTTGTCGATTATCATCTTTACATTTTTTGACCTTTCCAAAGAAAAAAGGATGTTAAATAAAATACAAACTTTGCATTACAGTACGCTAAGAAATTAAAGACCACTAATAATAATTTTGCCCTTTCTGGAGAAATAGACGTAATGTGCAAATACTGAGCGTGTGTATTTGAAATGGACCGGAAAACACTTTATATACCAATTTCGATTTTAAAAATTAATTTAAATTTTATTAAAATTCCTTCATTTTTCTGAAAATTGAATAAGATATCTGAAGAAATAAGACCTCTTGAGAAAATTAGCATATAATACGTCTCACCAGAATCATAAAACGCATGCTTTAGTATTTCATAACCGCATTACCTGAGATGCAAAGGGGCAAGTTTTGATTGTGTTATCCACGGTTTACTTAAAGATGCCACAATGTCTGAGGGCGAAGAGAGAAATTTTTATTTCATCAGTGTACTATTAAATATCTGAAAGAGAAATAGCTACGTTATGTTCCAAAACTGGTCTCCATGCCATAATTAGAAAAAATGATTCAAACAAATTAAAACAATTTTGAAGAAAAATATTTTAACAGCTCTACACCATCGACAAATTTTCCGACTATCAACTGTAAAAGGTGTTTTGACCCTTAAAATTTCGGAATATTTCACCCCAAAAAAAAAAAAAAAAAAAAAAACTATATATCATAGTTTGGAAGGGCCGTTAATCAAATACCAATATAAAATATATGAAACTAAGGAAAACGCAGATGTTATTGAAACATCATCGAGAACAAGTAATATATATATATATATATAAATTAAAGCCAATTCCTACTTAAGTCAACAAAGAAATTTTTTATTTTAGTTACTTTTTATTAAATAATTACAATTAATATAAATATGTATATACATATGACCGAATCACAATATTAAAGGGCAAAAGAAATTTTTTTTTCAAGCGGATCTACTCGTTCCTTGACTAAAAAAATTTATGCTTCGACGAGATTCGATCCGAAGGTATGAAGATTTTACGCTGACGCTCTACCAACTTTGCCATTGCAAGACAAATGACATAGTAAAAACATTGGCTTGTTTTTTAATTCATCCGGTAAATTAAATAGTTGAAATGCAGTTTAGCCCAACCACCTTGGCGACAGGAATTATTTGGCGGTACTTTTACCAAATGTGGCTACCCTGGTCCGCTTTGCAAACTTAACGTTCAGCTAAAAAAATCGCCAAGTTTGGCAGTTTTTGAAATCGCGCCAAGTGGTAGGGGGGCTAAACTGCATTTTCACCAATTAAATTAATTAATATCTGAAAAAACTGTATTAACATCAAGTATCATCTACTACAAGTTTAAAAAAATGTATTTGAACTTGAGTGGATGAATAAAAAGTATTTTATTAACGATTGAAAATTTGAACAAGTTATATATAGGGAGAGTGTGAACTAATAGTAGGAATTTAAAAAAGACTGATATAGGCTAAAAATGTCATGTCATGGAACGATGAGTGAAAACATATAATATTTTCTATGATGAAAAGAAATGTAACCTTTATTATCCAGGTGACTACAAGTAATATTGGTATTACTTGAAAAAGGAACCGAAAGAATGTTTCAGTTAACAAAGGGAAGGAGGATTATTGATGGTTAGGGGAGCCTTTAGTCATAGTGGGTTGTTCGATTGGTGCTAATTGATTATTTCAGCAGAATAATGCTTTTTGCATATATCTAAATCACCCATGAATGGTTTAAAAAAGAAAAAGAAAAAAAAATATATTAATGTTTTTCCTTGCCATATCGAAGTCCAGACTTGCGCCCTGTGGACAATCTTTTGGGATATATTATATCGCAAAATTTATTCTAGGAATAAACAGTTTTCATCAACCTATTGACTGGAAGTCACAGTAGAAGAATGACACAATATTTCCTAAACTGAACTTAACCACATGATCATTTCATTGAATAACAGCGTATTTTAAGTTATCAGGAAAAATGAAGGACCAATATTATATTAATTTTCTTTCTTTTCTGACACATGGTCTTATAATTTGTAAACGGTGATTTTCATTTATGTAATATATTTTTGTTAACTTAATCATTTATTACGTTATTCAAAATTATTGAAAGCTAGTTATAATAAATATGTTGTAATATCAGAACTCATTTGTTTAAATTATATTTGGAACCATTATTTATTTCATAATTTTCAATATTAAATTGGTCTTATAGTTTCTTGACGGACTGTCTGTGCAATCTTAAATAGCCAATTTTGAAACACCTATGACGAATAAGTAATTCTGAACTAACATTTTAACTACTACAGATGCTGTTATAATCATATGTGACGTTGCTAATTTACTATATCATATTATTAACATTGTGAACTATGTTAAATATTTGTAGGGTTGAAACTTTATCTGTATTCATGCATTGATTTTTTTTTTTTTTTTATGATTTGGAAATATACCTAGATTAGTTTATACTTTTAAAAATTCAGAATGAAAAATAAAGTCATTAAAAATATTATGCAACCCTCAATGCTATGTGTTTATTTTGCTTTTCAAGAACGCCTTTTTTTTTTTCCGTTTCTTTTTGATAAAGGAAAGAATATGATTTTCTTGCATTTCAGGTACTTTCCCGATAAGTTTCCGATTCAGTCAAAAGTTTGCTTAGCTTTTAGCTTTCTGGTATTTCCAATTGCACTTTGGAGTTTTTGCGGTACTTTTTTTTTTTGCTATTGAAGAAATTTCTTTGTTCAAAGCAAATCTAAAAGCACTTGCAAAGTTTCCTTACTATGCGTATAAAAAAATACACTCAAAATCGTGTTTTATTGTACGTGGAGTTATATAAAAATATGAACTTTCACTTTTCGTTTGTTGAAAAGTTTTTTAAAATATGAATAATTTTATTTATTGTTCACCTGCATTGCAAATATTATTTTGATTTACAATTAGGTATATTTCATAGCTGATAAATTTTACATGTGAATTTCTTGCATTTTAAATTATGTATACACAGTTTGGAGAACAATGCAAATACACGGTGTTCTAATTATTCTGTTTAATTTTCTCTTACTGTTTTATAATTATAAAATTTTTTAAATTAATTTGTATTTCTTTAAAGGCATAAATTTGTAAGTAAAAACTTTTATTTAGTTAAAAAACTGTTCACTGAATCAAAAATTGTCAATTATTCGTAATTCATTATTAGAAGGGGACTACTTTTTTCTGTACGTCATATTTATTCATCTTTTCCCGAAATTTAAAATTACGGAGCATTTTGAATTCCTTATATATACAAATATTTTGAAAAGTATGATCTCACTTATTTGCGAGTGTTTGAGCATTTTTTTTTTTTAAAAAAAATATTCACAAACATTTTATGGCTTTTCTTCTGATTTGTTTATTTTAGATTTTTTTTAATTGTGTAAAAACAAGCAATATACCTCTACTTTCATTTAAAATAGATAAATCGTGGTATTCAAGTGAATGCTAAACAATAATAAACTTTTATTAAAGAGATTCAGATTCTACTCACATTTTTTAAATAATTAAAATCTCATAAGCTATAAAGCTGCTTTTGGTGATAGACACCTTCGTCATTTTCAACCAGTGACGTCTGTTCTGGAACCTTCCTATGTAAATTTCTGAATAAACTTGGCAATGTATATTTTTAAAGTTTGCAGAAACCTAGGATTCTGTTTAAACCGTGTGACTTTGAGGCGCTGTTTACTTAGTTATTATGAACGATGATATTTGAAGGAATTAAAACCCGCGAAGCTCTTAACTTCCTGGTTACCATTGCCATTTTAAACTGAAAATGTTGTTTACATAAAAAAGGGGGAAAAAAACCTTCTGTTTTTCTACAAAGGTGGTAGATTATAGTTCATTATTTCTCTTTTTCCTCTTTTAATGTGTGATAAGCATGAAATATACAAGATATTTTGTTTTTCAAAATAATTGAAAAGGTTTTTATAAGATAGCATTTTCTCTTTAATTTAAAATTGAATTCCTCTTACGTTATCATTTTTCAACTGCTGATTAGAGAGCCTTAGTTTTTTTTTTAGTCAAGGTATTCTCGATAGAAGAATTAAGTTTTTGGACAGCTAAATATTTAAATTTGCTTGTTGCTTATCGTTTTATGTTACATGAGATAAAATTAAAAGTTGTTTGTAGAATTCCTGTAGTGGTAAACCTTTTGCTTCCTATTAGAATTTGAGATATTAACTGAATAATAACTCAAAAAACAGTAGAGTGAAAAGAAAAATGCTTCAGTGATGATTTTAATATTGTTTGATACGAATTTATCGTTGGGTTAAATAATTCACCCCTTTTCCCACTCCCCATTTGCATTTCAAAAAACTTTAAATTATGATTTTTAAAAATTTCTTATGTATTTTAATTTTCCAAAGTTTTTTCCAGTTCTTTCTTATCTGAATCCCGCAAGCTCGTACATTTCTTCCCCTCAATAGTCCAAAAGGAAGCTCAGGAAATTTTATTAAATAAACATTTTGAAAATTAATGTGGTATTACATTATAATAATTGGAAAATGTTAAATAAAACTTTTTTATGATATGAAGATAAGAACATTAAAAAAAAAGATCATTTAATAAATTTCATGAATATTTTTTACAGTTAATTGGGTATTCTTTTATCCAAAATTTAAGGAATAAAATGTTCCCCAAAGTAAGCTATAAAACATCCCTTTATTACTATTATTTACTATCAAAGTCTTATAACACAAGTGTTTTATTTTAAAATTTCTAGATGAGTTGGCTGTTAGATCTAATTATGTATTATCTTCCGGAAGAGGGCATATTCCAAAAACTGCATAAATAAATAAAATCATTTTTGATCTATATATCTTTACATTTCCTTTATTTTGTTGCACAATGTAATATAGTTTAAAAAAAAAGAGCTATAATATAGAATCAATGAGCATTTTAAAGTCATATTCGTATACTGTGTGTGAGTTATTTTCTCTGTATTACTAAAACTTTTGGAAAATGTTCGAAGGAATTACTTGCGAAAATTAATCAAGTTCTTTGTTCTCGAATATTTGTTTAATAACGATTCATTAGTCTTTTTAGTAAATAAAGGTCAGTCAAATATTTTATTTTCCGAGTCATATCTTTAATTTTATGTATGAAAATATTTTGCGTTGAGACGTAAAATGCTTCATTAGCATTTGCAATAAGTTTTGAGGAATTTACATTTTTGCATTTGGTTATCATTGAAGTAGTACTCCACATCAAAGGCAGTAAGATTTTACAATAAGGGACATTAAAAAATTGTACTGCAGACTAATATAGGAACGGGTATAAAAGCTAAGATAGATTTAGTGTGTTCCCTAAAATGTGAATATTAGCATACATTTCTTGTTAAACTCATGTGATATTTCAAACATTTAAAATTTGTGTGTTGATTTTGACTTTCTATCGAAACTCATATAGGAAGGAGTGATTGTAAGTTGAGATTAATAGAACATGTATTTGTAATTCATATTTGTATTTTCATGAAATTGAGTGATGAATAAAAAATTCATAGATAAGTATAATGTTATTTTTTATATTGAACCTTTTTTCTTTTCTTTTTGTGACGATTCCTACATATCTTTTTTTCAATTTTTCTTTCTTATTCTTTTTAATCTGCTTATAGGTACTCATTTAATTTTGATTTATTTGAATTACATGTTTTGGTTTGACTCAAAATAAAACTGGGCATATGTTTATATTGTAATAAATAATTGTTGACAAACGATTGTTATTACATCATATAATTATTACTCCCCCCATTTAGAACAAGACCTGTTTGCCCAATCCTCAAGCATAATTTAGCTCTAAAAACGTCTCTATTTGGTTCAATATACTTACTATATTGGTAATTCAAAATGTGCAAAAAATTAATCATCATTTTCTTCTCTGATAATGAAAAATTAATTTTTATAACAGGATGGAAAAATCTCTTGAAGTGAATTGCAAAATGTCGCCGAAATGAAAAACGCTAGCGATTACTCTGCAAAAAATAATTTCTTTACTTTTATGTTCTTGCATTGGTTCTAATATAATTTATTTTATTCCATTTTTTTTTTCTCTTTGCGATAGAGATTATGATCGATCATGTCTGAAGTTCTGAATTCCACCCGAATGGATACGATCCTTTTTTCCCTTTCTAATAAGTCCGAATTTCTATTTTCATGGGCCTCCGTGGAAATTCATTCTTGTATCGCCTTTTCTCTCTTCCTCATTATTCCATTTTGCCCCTGTATGTTCCACGAAAATTTATGTCATGGTATGTATTTTCCCTCGGGTAATCCGATGCCAGAGCGAAATTGCCAGACATATCCAATTAAAAAGCCACCAAAGAAGAAAAAAAGAATTAAACTTTTCCCGTTTTGTCTTTGGAATGCTTGGAATCGGTATTAACTTGAGGGGGAGTTTTTAAAAATATTTTCGATAGATTAAAACAAATCAATATTCTCCTTTTTTTGAATAAAATTACTGAAAAATGTTTTTGAGACTTTGAGTAATCTAAGCTGATATACGATCCACTCTTGAATGTTGGTTATCAGTATTAAGTGATAGTGGTAAGTGCCTTAGTAATATTTCAATAACGTTCGGCTATAGCGAACGGTAATTAGCAACTCTGCCTCAGCGTTGAAACGGATGACAACTTAAATCGATTTAAGTGAAGCTTTATTCACGGTTCCGACTAGTTTTCATGATTTCGTTAGTCTCTAAAAGCGATTTTATAATTGAGTTAAAGTTCGTGATTTGTGGGTTGCCGAAAACTCTTTGAAATGAGTATTTACTTTTTGTTTTGTACCATTGACTCGCTATCTTTCAAGTTATATTCTGTTTTTGAAATATTAGAAAATTATTCATTTGACAAACAACAAGTCGTGTGTGTAATGGTTGACATTTAATTATGATCTATTTCCATTCGATCTGAATTTTTATTCCTTTCTTTTTGCAATTTTTACAAGTATGTTTTTTCTTTTGTACTCTGAGGATCTTTTATTAAAGATTATTTAGTCCTTAAGTTAAAAAAAACCGTATGAAAATTAATGTATAATTTGATAGAAATATTGGTTGAAAGTTGATGAATGATAATATCCAACAATAAAGAACATGTTGTGGATCAGAATTATCAATCTTGATATTTATTTATTTATTTTTATCTATAAAGAGGTATTGAATTTTCATATTGCATTTTGATCGACTTTTAGATTTAGAATGTTTCGCTTGAAGAAATTAATATGTTCAATTTATAATTTGCATGTATTTTTTTTTCTTTTCCATTTGATCCCCCCCCCCCTCCTAATGAATTCTTTCATTTTCTCACTTTTGTAACCCTTAGAAACGGATTACACTAAAGAAACTTTTTTAATGCTTTTTTTATCCATAATTTTAGAAATAACTTGTGTATAATTATTTTTTTTTTTTAAATCAAAATTTTGATCGTTGCAATATTTTCGGTATCTTTATGATTTCCAGCAAGAAAAATTTATTTATTTTTTGTATGTTTCCATTTATTGAATCTCATTAAAACTGCATTGCAAAACTGCTTTTTTTTTTATTTCTAACTTAAAATATGCGTAGTGATTATGTTGATTGAATTTTGTTTTTGTTTTTTATCTATTCTGTTAAATGTGATGAGAACTGGAGTGTTTTAAATGATGATTGATTATGTTAAAATATTTTATTTTTCTTAAAACCCTTTTTTTTTTTTCAACTTTCATATGACACGAAATGATGATTTGCACCTTTTTTATTTGTATGATGCGTAATCAGTGTATAAGAGTCACTATTCAATAAAGCATGAACAGAACTGCATTAAAAATTTGTTGTTGATCAATTTGAAGAGTGAACATTATGCAAATACAGAAAAAAAAAGTTTTGATTGACACATGTATTTAATTGTTGGTAAACAATAATTTTAGATGTATTTAATAAACAGGAAGCAAAAGAATTATTTTTGTGTTTATCTGCCTTTTTCTTGTTGATGTAAATGGCTTTGAAACGTCTTAACTCATTATTAACTATATAGAGCTTTTGAAAACCACATCACAGTTCATAATCTCCAAAACATACATGTTTTATATTTTTTAAATTAAAAAAAAAAATGGATTAATAGAGTCTTTTTATATTGAAATGTACGAGGACAGTATGTCTTATCCATAAAATTTCAAAGAAATATTGAGTATCATTTGGTATATGCTAACAAAGAAAAAAAAAAAAGATAGGCTTAATCTAAGTATCTAATAAACAAATAAATGTTTGAGAAAATAATGCATTGTTATTTATAGAATAGATAATGGATTTATAAATTATTTTTTAAAATACATATTTTTTTCTTGTAATATATTTAATTGATTTTGGTATAATTTTACAATTCAGTTATAAATTGATTAGTCGTGGGCTGAAAAATTGTAATTTTGATACTTTCTTTCACTGTTTTTATATTTTGTTATATTAAGCTATTGAGAGAATACTGAATTAATATTTATTAAGTAGTTTCGTACCGCTTTAGAAGAGGAAATCTCAAGATAATAAACGTCCATCTAAATGTGATTTATAGTGGGAGATGTTTTCCTATTAGTAAATAAATAGCAAAATATTGTGTTCTCGCAGTTGTTAAGTTGCAGGCATTGTGGAGAAGATACTCGTATGGTATTGAATGACAAGTACATTTGTTCATTTAAACATTGTTTTCAGATTAAATAACTGTTATTTTTGATGAATAATTATCGGATGTATTTTCAAAATACCATTTTAAATTTCTCCATGGAATGGAATATTTTTACTGTTGTTTTAATAAAAACATACTTGCGTATTTTTTTTTTTGAAATTTACAGCCGTTTTACAGTATTAAGATTTTAAATTACTGTAATAGAAATTTAATAAAATCATATCTTATATTTAGGACTGTGTTTCAATTGCATAATTCTTGGATCGTTCCAATTTGACGCACATTTTGTTGTTGTTATAATGTGTGTTTTTTTTAAAATTATGTTAACTTGAAAAGCCTAAACTTAATTTAAAATCTTTAACTTTACTATACAAAAATTCTAGATTACTTTTGTCTTTTGAAAACTCAAATTTTTCAGATTGTATTTATATCGCTCGATCAAAATTTTATTCGTTGCTAATTTATTTCCTAGAAAACTGGGAATGTTGATCTTCTTTATGTAATTTTACATTAGTATATTGAATTGTGAGAATTTCTTTTCTTCAATTATAAATATAGGATTCAAATATTTTATTACATTATACAAGAATATATGAACTATTACCTTTGCTGTTATTTAGTGTTGCTTGCAAATTTTCCTTTGTATGTAGTGCTCGAAATTATAATGCTAATCTGCCCTACTTTGATTGTGATGTTCTCATGGGCAACTGCGTAACATTACAAGGTTCTTAATTTTAAGCATTAAAATTTAATCCTCTCTTACTATGGAAATTAAAAATCATTAATTTAAGAATATTCCATAAAAAGTTAACTTGTGCTTATGCTTTTAATTGATTAGTGATTAAGTAATAAAATACTTGTTGAAAAGAGAACAACATTGACCGCTTACTGACATCATACTGTTTGAACCTTTCGTTCGGCTCCGGTCTTCTGCAGCTTCTTTACGAACTTACATCCAAACTTTCTGACCCAAGAGCGTTGGTAAAACAACTTTTCAAAACCCGTCCGGTTTTACATCGTATCCATCTCAACTAGAGGAAAGCCCCTAATCTGAAATAGGCGGAGTTAGATGACGTTTTCTCTCGTGCTTTCGACTCCAAATCAACTTCTTCCAGTAGTAGCCATATAGGCACACCTGTCTTTCCACTGTTATTGTCGGTTCTCTGTCTCTCTCACAGTAAGAGTTGTTCCGCTACCAGACGGATTTCGTGTGTTTGATAATCTCCATTTTCGATAATGAATCCCCAGGAATTTTTGAACTACTTGTGTGTGTGAGTGTTGTGTATTTTCATCAGTTTGTGCCACGTTCTAATCTGATCTGATTGGAATTTCTTTGTCAACTGATTAGTTCTTAACTGTGACATCTTTGTATATACGGAAAGGATTTGAATTGCGCTCCTGGCAAATCACTTGGAATGCTTGACTTCTAGGTTTCAGTCCCTAACAGGAGGAGTAAGTACACTTTTGTTGTTGTTGTATGTATGAAAATTAAATTTTCAAGCAGTTTTTTGATGCATAGAAGAACATTTTGTTTGTCTGCACATTTAAAATAGTTTATATACCTATATATATTTTGTATTGTGATGGTAATATGGACTTGTTGCAATGTAAGGTCCGTGACATGCGTAAACAGGATGGCTTTGAGGCTATTTTATTGTTTATTTTTGTGTGTTTTTGTTTCGTTGTGAACAAAAATATATATTCTGTTTATTTTTTGATTATTGATTTTGTTAATTAAAAAAACAACAACTACCTGTCTGCTGCTTTGTTCATAATTTGGATTGACAGATTGTTTCTTGGGATATTTTGTTGTTCGTAATACCTGCGTACACAATATAATTGAATCTATGAAAGGTATATATTTTCAATGTGCTTTAATCCTTCCACAAAGCACACGCACGCGCACACACCACACACACACACGCATATATATATATATATATATATATATATATATATATACCCTGTTTAATGGTTGAATCGTTATTAGAGTTAAAACCAATAAAAGCCTTTATGGATTTAAATATTTATTGATGGAATATATGTTAGTACTAGACTTTCAAGTGAATATATGCTTTTTGGAAAATGTATCCTTTTCTGAAGTTGAGCGCAAATATACTTCAGAAACTTTTATTTTTTGAACTTTTTTTTAATATTATTTTTAAAGATTTTGATCATTCGTTATTTCGTAACGAAATCTCTTAATCACACAATGAGAGGTAGTTTTTTTTCTTTTTCTATCATTGTTTTTATTGGATAGATGTTTTTAAAAATTAGTCATGAATTGCTTTTGTTAGGCCTTGTTTCTTCTCGAGAAATGATTTATTACATCTTTGAAAGAATATTTAATAGCGTTTACGTAAAATGATGCCTTAAGTATAAATTAAAGATTGAGAAGTTTTGTTTTCTGAACAATAGCACTCTCATTCGTAGGAGTTACGGACTCAATATCTTCCGGGATATTGTTCTTACTGCTATTAAATAAAGAATGCCAGCTTCATTATATAGAGATATTTCGTTCATGAATATTCGTTCTTTATCAAATGCTATTTATCAATATTCAAATTTTCAATATAAATGAATTGGTATTATGATAGGAAAAAAAAAAATTCTAATTCATCTGTCTGAAAACCCACTTTTTTTTAAAAAAAGATAAAATATCGTAATTTTTAAAATATCTATGTGTTACCAAATAACAGCTTGTAATTTTTTTTGTTTTGTTTTTTACTGTAATTAAATACCTTGGAACAATGAAAAAAATATAAAACGCGATGTAATGATATTGTTTTCAATTTTACAGGAGAAAAAATTCAGTATTTTTACTAAATACATTATGCTCTAGTTATAACGAGCATTGAAAGGATGTTAACTTTAAGTGTGGTGTTTGCTGTTTAAAGTATGTTAATCAAAAACCAGGGTATCAATACAAGTAAAAAAAATTAAATCTTTTTTTTTTCATTTGATTCCAGACAAATAATCATGTTAATTTGTTTGGTGTTTTTTTTTCTCATGTATTTCTTGTACAATTTGTGTCGCAAAAAAATTAAGATTATTAAACAAATTTAAAATTTTTTTAAATCACTTTTTGCGTACTCTTTTATTAATGAATGCAGAATTTCACTATGAGTGATGCAACCAAATTTCCCCAAACTCAGTTGTTATTAACTATTACCAGAGATATTAAGCAGATTTAACAAAATAGTTTCTTATAAATTATAATGTTTCTTGGAATATTAAAATAGCCTTGCATATTTAATATTAAATCAATCATTACATTTTATTTTTACTAAAATAAACCTTAGGCTATCATAACATCTCTGTAAACAATTATTTACATTATTAATGATACATGTTTTATAAATTTGTAATTGAGTTGATAAATGTTTCATATTTTCTATTCTGGAAGTTAAAATGTTTTCTGGGGATTTTTTTTAAAGGTTTGACTTGATTATGTCCGTATGAGAGAGAACCGGATGCATGTGTAGCATATTGCGGAAGCGATTTAGGAACTATTCACTACAAACTCAATGGCACGTTTTTAATTCTTCATGACGAATGGAGAGATCTTAACAAGAATACTGAACTTGAGAATAAATGATTGCGAGTAGTTCTTCAAAATCACGTTTTTGAAGATGGCCCTATTGTTATCTCAGCGCCATTTGTCTTATTATTCTCCACGTGTTTAGCTTCAACACGACTGAATTAATCAAGTTTTTCTCTTGGGAATTTAACGTTTGGGAAGGTAGGCTTTATTAATATTGTATACTTCAGAGGCAAGAAGGCATGATTTCGAAGAATAACATTTTTTTCGTGTTATTCTCAGAAAATGTTACGAATCGGAATGGTGAATTATTATTTTTTTTTTAGAAACCACGAAATTGAATGAAAGTAATAAAGTTATTCCAGTATTGCTCAAATTCCTGCCTTTTTTTTTTTTTTTTTTAAGCGAAGCTTATATGGTGAAAGATATTGCTGTTTGTTTGTAATAAATTCATTGCATTTTAAAGCGATTATTGTTCTTGCAGCTGTGTGTTGGTTGCCGCGGCATATTCTATTTTATGTTTTGGGAAGAAAATATAAATGACTGAATATTGTTTAAGAGTGTTGTTTATGGATTGCCAGAAGGGATGAAAAAATTACATGTAAAATTTTAAATTCAATGTTATAATTTTGTTTTATATATTGTCGTTATAAATCGAAAATATATTAGACAATTTTATGTACGAAATGTGTAATTTTTTAGAGATCACTTTAAGTTTGAAAAAAGCATAATTTTGTTTGACAATGAACAAAACTCGGAATAAAAATGAAAATTATTGGAATATATTTAAACAATCGTTATAAAAAGGCATACGAGGCATTAATTGAGGCCTGACTGCCAGTCAGAAGGGTTGTCCCGCAAAACCATGACAGAGTGAACACTGAATTATGTGATATCCTTTAATGTCATCTTTTACTGCCTAAAAATTTTTAAAAAGAATTCTTTCAAAAACTTAGACTAATGTACCCCTTGGTCAAGTTCTTTAGAATAATGTATATTTTGATTGAAAGTGTAATATAATAAAAAATACAGTTTAAAAAAATTATAATTTGGATAAGTATTATTACATAATTTGGAAACTGGTGTTTTTGTAAAAATGCATGGAAGCTCTTGCATTGAGAATTTAGGAGTGAACATTTTAGTTAAAAAGTATCTCTAAATTTTCTTGTTTTCTAAATGCCATTAACAAGATCCCATTGACAGTTTCTTTATTATTTCATAAGAAAATGATACACTGAAATTCATTTCGAAATAATAAAAGTTTTCCCCTACTCTCAGTAGAAATCGACAATTTTCGGGGCTGTTTCACACAATTTTTTTAGAGTTAACGCTGCTTTGAAAAAGTTAAATCCGTGTACTATGGTAAATTAAAAAAGGCTATATCAATTTTCATGTAATAAAGATAATTGTTTCCTCGACTTAAATCTCTTCCGTAATATTTTATATATTTTGTATGTAGGATTGTATTTTTTTTTAAATAAAAAGTTAATTACTCTCCCACTAACAGCTTTTATATATTCCCAAATATACCTTTTTTTAGTGCAGAATAATCTTTTAAATGTTCAGGAGTTATGTACAAGAGATGATTTTGTACAAACCATACTTTTTGAGATCTCATCAAAAAATGTCTTTTTAGATCTAATTGCATATTTCATTACTTACTGTATATCAGTTTTAATGTAATTAGTATAAAATCATATAAATCAAATTTAAATTAAGTTTTAAATTAAAAAAAATTAAAACTCTTTGTAAATAAAAAAAAATGATTTTTTTTTTATTGTAGTATTTTGTATTTTTAGCATGTTTTGGATTTTTTTTATATGAGAAAAACAAGAAATTTATATAAGTAAGGTTTTAATTTTTTTGACTTTTTCTGTAGTTCGATTGGTGTGTAGTGACTATTGAAAAGTTTTTCCTTCTTGTGTCTACGGGTCTATTCCATACTGTCACCAGAATTCGATTGATACAATCAAATTGTAACAATAACGAAACATTATTTTTGTTTGTTGTTTTTGTTTTTTGGTTATAACGAAATATACTCTTGGAAAATTAAGTAACATTATAATTAACGTAACATATTACTAATAAAATCAACTGAGACCTTTGGAAATCTGACCTTATTTCTGTATTTTATTCTTTTGCACAGAAGCTTAGTTTTAAGATTCTAAGAATTAGCTAATCCTTAAATTAGTAAAATATGTTTTTTATCCTCTATTATGTTATTTTCTTATTTTTTCTGTTTTATCTAGCTTATACATAAAAATAGAAACTAACAAAGGTTTTTAAAAAGAAAACAACAAAAAGTCCGTTTTTGTTTTGAAAGTCAATTTTGGAGTATGAAAAAATGTTTAAATTTTGGAGATAACATCATTATATGAAAGTTCCATTGGACGTTGTTAAATTGTTATTGATGCTGACTGCTCCTTGAGTGCTTCTTTTAAAAATATTTATAGAAGGTATGAGAAACATAAGTTGCATTGGTAGGCAATTACTATTTCTCGTGAAATGGATTTTTTTTTCTTCTTGATTTGTATTATATGTTAATGTTTATCTAATTAAATGCCTTTACTTAATTTAATATATTATGAGAACCCACTCAAATGCATTAAACTAACAGTACTGAATATACCACAAATGTGGTAAAAACATATAATTTTCAATTAAATATATCTAAAATTTGAATTATACTTTACATTTAACTATTTCCGCTTTGCAAATCGCTCCAAACTTCTTTTCGGATTTCGATTAAAAATCGAATTCGAACTCGTCAAATTGATATGAAAAATGCATTGATTCAAACACAATTGAGAAACGTAATGAATTATTTTAATTGATTTATGTAAATTAATGCAAAAAATAATATTAAAGTTATTATAATATTATTAAAACTTTTTTTGTTTCTAAAATTGCTTTCCGAATTCTTGTTATTTTTCTTCGGGCGAAGACAAAATTGAAGACTCAACAGTTGGAAGCAAGTTGAGAGGCTTCAAATAATAAAGCTTAATAAATAATCAAAATCGCTTCATTGTTTCTTTTCTATTTCCCCTCTCACCTTTTTCTTTCTTTCTTCGTTTTCTCAAAGGGGGAAAGAAAAAAAGTTCGAGGAAGTTGTTCGATTAATACCGGGAAGAGAAACGCTTCGGCGGATGTTAGTAAGGATTCGTTCTCACGAGACGGGCCTGAATATTTGTTTGCATGGAGCTGTAAGCGTTCGGCTACATTAATGCAAAAACGTTTTCGTTCTTCGACCTGAGAACCCACAAGAAGGGGGGGGGGGGGATTGTTGGCCAGGATTGTGAATTCAGATGGGGCATTAAGTTGTATTGCACCCGAAATGAGTTTTCCTCTGTGATCAGCGCTTATGAACTGTGAAAGACTTAAGCTCAAGGTTCGGTCAATGGGAGGTCCTTTGGGGGTGGGGAGATAATGAAGGAAACTGTAGGAGGATGATAATGGGTAGTTGTATTCCTTTCCTTCCTTTTTTTTCTTCTTCGAGTTAAATTTCCTTCGCTATGATTTTCGTTCACTTGCAAAAAAGATTAGAATTGTTGGATAATGATACAGTTTTATAAAAACGTAATGTTGCAGAATACTACAGTGTTCGTTGTATGTTTTACAAGCTTTTGTTATTTATATTTTCTCTTGATTTGTATTTTCGTCGTTAAAAAAATATGAAATATCCATTTTACATTTAAAAAAAAAGTAAATTCAGTATATATATAGTATTTTGTTTGTTTAGTTCAATTTTTTTTTTTTTTTTTGTTGATAAAATTTGTATAACAGTGATGTATTAATTTTATTTAAAAAAAACATCTTTTTTTTTTTAAATATGAGATGTTCTTTAATTTTAATAAGGTAATATGAAAGAAATTTTTTTCTGAAAAGTATATGTATTTGTATTGACTAAAATTCACTGCGGCATTTCTAAACTGTTTTCAGTTTGCTTTCTGTGATTGTTGGTGGACATAATTACACTGATGTCCAAAAGTTAAGTATAATTCATGAAATATGAGTAAATATTGGTGAAATTGTTCGATATGATTTGTGAAGAATCGTTGGTTGAAGGTGGAATTTAGTCTTTATGCAAAACATTTCAATCGACGTCTTTCAATCGGCTGTAACACCTGCGCACATCGGAACGCGGAAAAACCGGCTCTCTAGGCATCAGCAGGTCAGTCAGGTTTCATGCAATTTATGTGTGAAGGAACATTGCTAACAATTGGACAGAACGAATGATGACACAAAGACGACAATAGGACATGTTTGCGATAGGAAGAATCGTTGAAATGCTCGAGCCCGGTCGATCATAAACCGAAGTATCTCGAATTCTGATTGTGCCTCATTGTGTGATCTCAAGACTATGGCAGGGGTTTCAAAGTGCGGGAAATGGTAACTGACGATTAGTACGAAGTCGGCCAAGAGTCACAGCCGTATGCCAAGACTAATAACTCACTGGATTCAGCAATCACAGCCGCCACAAGAGTTCGAGTTTCCAAACAAACTGATTACAGGAAATTCAATCATGTTGATCTCTATGCTAGATGACCAACAGTTTGCATTCTCCTCTTGTGTACGCATATAAGCGCTCGTTTAAACTAGAATGGATAATCAGAGCTGGAGTTTTGTGAGTCAATGTGATGTTCAGTGACGAATCATGCTTTAGTCTGAGCATTTATTCTTAATATCTAAGTGTATAGCGAAAACGTGGAACTCATTTTCACCCGGGAAACATCACGGAAAAACATCGTTTTTCGTCAAGCAGAGTCATTGTCATCATGCTAGATGGCCGAACAGACCTCCATATCTTCGAGACGGGTTATGTGATTGCTTAAAGATGCAGTGATTAAGTTCTTGAACCTTAAGTTTATGGATGATAACACGCCTGGCCATCATGCGAACCTAATCGACGACTTTGTTGAAACTGGAAATATCCAATGAATGCTGTGGTCTGCTCACTCACTTGATCTAAACCCTATTGAGCATGTGTGTGATATGCTGAGGAGACAACTTGCACCTACCAAATTTTTCTCAATAACTTAAGCATTTCAAAGCTACATTATTTAAACCAGGGCTGTGCGATTTTTAAAAGGTTAACTTAAAAAACATTGATGTTTATATTTTAAGTAAAATAAACTAATATAACTATGTATATAACTCATTTATACCCAATATACCTCACTCACTTGATCTAAACCCTATTGAGCATGTGTATGTTATGCTGGGAAGACAACTTGCATCTACCAAACTGTGTTTCAGAACTGAAAAAAACTCTTCGTGACGTTTGGAACTCTCTGAGCCCACAATCATGTGATCACAGTGTCGCAGCATAAATGGTTGTGCAGCGTGCCTGGCTGTCAGATGGGATCACATGCTTTAGTAAACTGCAGCATCACTTTTTTTTTGTCGTATTTGTTTTTCACTTAAGTGGGAAATCTTCTTATATCCAGTTTCTTTCAAATTATTTCTTTGGGTAATTAATGAAATTATTACCTCTCTTTTTCGCATTGTTTTCTTATTTTACAACCATTTTTCACTTCCGTATCATGTTTCCAGTAGTTTTGGCTTAGATTTCCTTAATTATTCACATAATTACCAATTATGCTTACCTTTTCGACTCCAGTGTATATAGCTGGAGTGGCCAGCCACACTACTTTTGGAAGCTACATTTCAGAAAGAAATATGCGTTTGTTCAGATTTGCCTGACGACAATTTTAAATTTCCCCGGGTTGCTTTTCAATTTCTCCTCTAAATGACACTATTTTGTAAAATTTCTCCCAAGACAGTTTTCCAAGGGAAAAAAAAATGGTGTTTTAACGATTGAGTTTTGGAAAACAAGTTCATGAGGGGGGGGGGAACAAAATTATTCCTAAACCAAAGAGTGTGCGCTGAGACTAATCTCAATTTTCGATACTTCTTATTGTTGCGAATGATTTTGTATTCAGCTTTTAAATTTATTAAAAAGTCTTATTGTTGCGAGTGATTTTGCATTGCATTCAGCGTTTAAATTTATTAAAAAGTTAGTATAGATCCATTTTAACTGATATACATTTAACCGAGCTTTTGCGAATTTGTCCAATAAATCATCTACCAAAATTTCGGTTGCTTACTGCTAACATGGACAATTGCTTGGCCATCCTCAAGGAAATCTAATTTTTAAAGATTTCCGTTAAAAAATTATTTTATAGAATTAGTATGATTTTTTTTATATATTTTTGAATAAAATTTTTTAACTAATAAGAAATGAGAAGTATTAATTTAAGGCTACACAGTACCCTAAAAATGACAAATTTATCGAAAATTTTATTTTTGCATTTTCCTGTAGCCCATACATTTGGGAATCTTGGCCCCAAATTTTAGATCTATTAACCAATTAGTTTTTAAGATATTTGAAGTTTTCTGAGCATTGTCAGTCACTATTTTTGACAGCTGAGGGAGGCGTGGTTAGTTTCGGTTTCATTTTAAAGCATTTTTCCATTCTTAAATTTAATTAATTACTGATATTTTTTAAATAATATCGATACTTGCAGAGAAGTAGTTATTAACTTCAACTTTCACTACTAAAATCATTTATGTTTGTTTATATTTTGAGTTCTTGATGTGCTTATAGTTACTTAGCCAAAATTGATAAGAAAAGGTATTTCTCAAGACCAATATTTATTCTGCATATAATTTATATAAGTTAAAAGCTATTTTAAATTGTTTAAGTGAAGTTTTTTCTGTTGAGAAAATACCACGGACAAAACTTTCGCAGCTTGAGAAAAGAATCAACATTTCTAAGAGATGGAGTACTGCTGATAATGACAATGCTAAAAACCTGCTTTAGTGGATATAACTACAAAACTTCAGAATACAAATGTCTTTAAAACTTCTGCTACATATAAAAGTATCTTTCAAATTACATTATAGTGGATACTGAATGTTTGTTTACATATAATTTTGGAATATTTTTAAGCAATATTTGCCATAGTGTATCTTTAAAACTTTGCTATGGTCAAAGAAATAGATTTGCATATAAAGTGAATGTTGTATGTGTTAATTGTGACCAAACCTAGAGTGAAACATGTTCATAACAATTAATTGATGCTATATTACATCAAATATCAAATGTTAGCAAGTATCAATTTTTTAATGTTCCATTTGATGTAAATATGAGATTAGTGCAAGGTATGTTAAGTTTGTGACTTGGCTACTCATCGTTGGAAAAATTCTGCATGCATATGAATTGAAATATAATGTTTAGTAAAACTTTTAAAAGACATTATGAGCCAAAAGTTCTGATTGGACATCTTGTTGGGTCAAATCAGCCGTTGCTTTATATTCGTAAAGATGTCATTGAGGCGTAGGGCTCATGGAATGATAAAGATATAGTCGGTATTGGAATGTCATATGATGGAAGCTGGTTGACAAGAGAACATACGTCAACGTCAAATATCGGAATAGGATATGTTATCGACTTGCTGACTGGCTTTGTGATAGACTATGAAGTAATGTCAAAGCGGCGTGGAGAATGTGAACAGACTAAATTTGAGCTTGGAGAAGAAGGTGCTGAATTTCGTATTTGGTACAAAGGACAACAAAATGTTTGTAGTACAACACATGTCGGATCATCTAGTGCAATGGAAGTAAATGCAGCTGTGAAATTATGGGAAAGATCTGAGAGTATTAGTTTCCGGGACACAATCTTACTCTTTGACTCTTGGTGTTTTTACCAGTTATCATTAGCACGTGGAAAAAAATCAGGTATTCACAAAGATTGGGTAAAAATAACAATCAACGAAGAATATTTGCCCAAAATCTTGCCTATTTATCAGCGATTAGCATCAGCTGAATTATTAAGCACATGTGTCAGAGGTTTGACACACAATTCTAATGAAGCATTACATTCGATGATATGGGACAAATATTCCAAAGAAAATACAGCTTCTAGGAGTCGTGTTGATTGCCATGTCGAGTGCAATACCTGAATTTATTGTTGGAACATTAAAAGCTCTAAAAACATTTCAGGATGCTAATTGAATTTGTAACAAGTTTGTCATCAGAACATTTAGTGTACTTTACTCATTGTATGAGAACCTATTTCAGAAAGAAAAGGAAATCTGCAAATTTTAAAGTTGCGCAGAAAAAAATAAAACTTGCTAAATTGCGTCGATTTAAAATTCAGAAAACATTAGGTGCTATGTACAATCCTGGTTGTTTTTAACTTTTTTTAAACTTTTATTTATATAATTATTATTTTTTATAAGTGTATTGTGTTTTAAAACTTTTGTGAAATTATTATGTTAACTTTAAGCTGAATTATCTATCATCGTAAAAAATGCTATATCGATATTTTGCAAAAACATATTTTGAATAAATAAAAATATTTGCCATAATATTTAATTAAAGTAGTGTTTTCATATATTATATAAGTAGTTAAATAACATATTAAAAATTTAGATCTTTGCAAGTATTATTAGTTTTTGTTTTATACCTTTAAAAACTTTAAATGCATTTTTCTCAGACTTTTATTTTTGAAGATGTAAGTGTTTTCTAATCCCTAAGGCTTTTTTTCTGTTCAAGATAGAGTCTTGAAATTTTTTATACATACTGAGATATATGTGTTCTATAAAAGTTAGTATGGATTTAGGTCTGGGATCCCTAGTTGTTTTTTAAAAAAATGTTAATGTTAATATTTTAAAAAATTTCCTGTTTTTTCCAGGTTTAGCTAGAAAAATAATTATTAAAAATCAACAAGGGAACAGATTTTCAAATCCATACTAACTTTTGTTTGCAATAATGTATGAAATATAAATCACTCAAAATAATTAACAAATTTCAAAAATTGTGTATTTTATAAGGGTTTAAAAAAAACTTCAAAATTTTTAATTTTTTTTAAATTTTAAAATAAGGACTAGTTAAATTGACTTTTTATTTTCAGAATCAGTTTAATAATATAGTATGAAAACAATACATAAGTTACTTTTAATATTACTGTCTCCAAAAAAAATTTTTGAAAAAGAGTACCGTGTAGCCTTAAGCCACTGATATGTATTAGTTTACTGATACATTTGTAAAAAAGAAATGAAATTAATTACTTTTGGATTTTGGTTATTTTTAATATTTTTAGGAGCTCACGCACTTCGCGAGCCACTGTATGGCCACCTCTGGCGTATATAAAGAGATATTAGAATTTGAATAATATAAATCTGTAATAAATGCTTATAATGACCAAGTAAATGTTGGCGATATTGAATCTGAATTCAACTGTTATAAGTTAGTTCAGTTTGAATTAGGAATAATTCAAATTGCGTTTCGTTTATTAAGTTACTGAGAGAACAGAGAATTATGTTGGATTTTGTATTAAGATTAGGAATCTTAATTGTATATTTTGTGTTCAGTAATTAATAATTTTTTAAATATATAACAGTTCATACTTGTATTTTCTGTTAATACATAGTTAATTGTTATTATTTTTAAATGAAGGAATTCTATAATAAATGAATTTATATTTCTATAATAAGTGAAATTATATTTCTTATACTGCTGAATGGCATGATTATTTTTTCCGTCTGTTTCAAGCTTCGATTTATATCAAAGTATACGTGTGTTTGATTTTCATATGATAATAAGAATCATTGCCTTTCATTATCATTTGTAATTATTTTTAATGAAAATGCCTTTTGTGTCTGTTGCATTTTTTTTAAAATGACGTGACTATTATATCTGAAACTGTCCAACCAGAAGAAATCCAAGTAGAAGACATTCGTCATGTTTCATAATAATAAATTCTTTCTACATTACAAACTTTTTACTCATATATTAAAACCTAACTTAGCATTACATTAATTTATTAGTAAGTATTTAATAACTATCGCTAAAGGAAAGAAAATTCTTTTTTTGATTGTTCCTTTATGACACGACTATTCAACGCTACATCAGTAAATTGTTCCACCACGCGGAGAGCAACTAAGTTTTAATGGAGCTCCCCTGCCAGTGAGAATTTTCTATGCTAGTTCTTAGAAAACGTTCGTACTGCCTCTAAATGTTTATTTTTTTATATATTTTTCATTCACTTTTCATAGCCTTTACTATCTCGCGGGAAAGAGCATCGTACAACCTGTGGAACGTGGGAAGAGAGGGAAAAATCGGTTGAGCTAGCAGGTGGTTCCCCCCCCCCTTTTTTTTTTTTTTTACATTTCTTTCTTTCTGGGAGAAAAACTTTCACATCCTCCTCCCTTCCTTCTTCCACCTTCCCTAAGAAATACCGTGCGATTGGTGCATGTTTTAAACTTGGGATAAACCACCTTTTGTAAAGAAAAAAGATCCCCCCCCCCCTGAATGGTGCGGTCTCGCCTTTTGATGGATAGGAATGCATTTCCATTTTCGAAAATAAAATGAATTTAGTCGTATACTTATGGTGGACAGTACGACTTATAATGAATAGATTTTTACGATTGCGAAGATAGTAATAAATATAGAAAAAAAAATTGTTGTGTTTAAGTATGCGCTTAACCTGTAAAATTCTCATAGGTCCAGTCGTCGAGTCATGGCCATATTCTTTCGGGATATCATCATGGTAAGGTTAGGAGAATAAATGTCAAGTGATATTAATAATGTTGATTAATCACACTTTCATATAGATCCATACAAGCCATTACGATATAGATGTTCAGCTCTAGGGGATAAAATATTAATTACATTTAAAATATTATTTGTCTGGGTTAACATGAAAGGGTATATACAACGCATTTACTCAAGAAAACTATGATGTTGCCTGTTGGACGTCGGTGGCAATCTGCCTTTCGTTCTCTGTAGTAACAGTGACTACGACCTCTTTGTACGGCATCAGCAAATAGCGTTACAGTAACCACATTCCAAGATTCCAGAGCCCTTCAGGTATGATTAATTAGATTCTAGGAAAAATTTTCATTAAATTACACACATAATGATTTCACTAAAAATTTAATTTAATTTAATTTCTTAATTTACCCCACAGTTTATACGTTTATCTTTATTTACTGATACAATTCTTCTTAAGCTTGCTATTAATATATGTAATCACTCGCTGATCTGTTCAGATCAGCGTTTCCCGATGCATCTGCTTTTCTTTCATGTGAACAGAAACCTTTTTGGTGACCGGGTGTAAAAGAATAATCCCATTGTAACTCGTGCACGCTGTAAGAGGTGTCTAAAATAGGTACCCCCCCTCCCAGTGTCTGGGGTTTTGCCGGCAACTCTGCCCTGGGAATTATATCAAGAGATCTCAGGGCCTTGCCTTCTTTAGGTAGGTACAGGCAAATATGACCCGAAGCGCTTGTAATATTTTTTCTTTCCCATAGGTTTACTGTCTTTGGTAAATTCGGGTGACACGCCTCCAGGATACACCAACGATCCTTTTTTCTATTTTCGACCCTCCTTAACAACCAATTTTTTTCGAACGTCTAAATCACAACTTTACACCCACTCGCTTACCTTGTTTGTCGCAGCGTGACTACTTCTGGCTTTTGTGCCACTAAATAATTCTATCACTCGCTCACACTCGTGCGAATAGAAATTAAATCTCAACTCAATGAATAACAGTTTACTTCTTGAGTCATGACTACAATGAAATAAGTATTAAATATTTAATCTTCAATATTTCTAAAGTTACGAAATTTTTTAAACTCTCTCTCTCTCGCACGCACGCGCGCGCGCGCGCACACACACACACACACACACACATATATATATATATTTAATAATAAGATTTATAAGCAGATTAAAGGTAGACCACAAGGTGGTCCTACAAGTAATTGTTTAGCCAATATATATCTACAGTTTCATGAAGATAATTTTTTTTTTTGATAATAGTTTCACAATGTTTTGATGTAATTTTCTTTCAAATTAATAAAGATGTTAAGCATTTCTTATCCTTTTATACAAAGTATTTAAAATTACTGCAAGCTTTTGTTAATATTGACGAAGTGGAATATTTAGATATTTCTTTTAAAATTGAAATGTGATAAAATTTCGTATAATATATATGATAAATAAGACCTTTTCTCCATCAGGATTCATAAAATTCCCTTATTTGGAAGTCTTTAAGTTTGAATATTTTCAGAAGTTTAGTTTTTAACCAAATATTACGTAATATCAGTATTGTGTCTAAAATATAGTATATTTACTATAACTTGGAAAAGTTTAAGATAATTTGTTTGAATGCAGAATATCATTTGAATTTTATTAAGAGAAATTTAAAATACAATAATCGTGAAGTTTTTTTTCTTTGTTTTTGTAAAAAAATATTTTTGTATTTGTTTTGTTTTAAATATGTTTTTTTTTAAAAAAAATATTTATTTATTTAAATTTTTTGTTTTCCC
>BMAW01082584.1:713463-724839 GCA_019974015.1 Nephila pilipes
CTTTTAGTATTTGGTAATCGTTGAACTTTATAGACTTTCCGTATTTTAAATAACGTTTTTCTGTAGGTGAATCTCAGACCTGTAAAATATGTTAAAACCTGCCAATATTTCAATAGTTATATTGAGAATTTATAAATGTTATAATTCATTTTCTATAATAGTTTATTTCTTTTGTTTGTTTTCATTGTTTTCCATGCCTAGTTTAGTACTTTTCTATATTTTGAAATTTATCTTGCTATTTTTGTCATGTTTTTTTCATATATTTGTTCTCCTTCTTATTTGTTTTGTTGGATAATTTTCTTTTTTCCATTTTTTTGCAATTAAAAAAAATGTTAATTTTCTTTTACATTTCCTATAATTAAAAAACTATATGCAAGTTTTCATCATAATTTTAAGGATATTTAGTTTTATTTTATGTTTCTATATAATATTTAACAACAATTTTGTTATATCATTTAATTTAATATTTTTTTGTAATTTTTTTATTTAATATTTTTAACTATGCTTATTAATATGATGTATATTTATGTTACTTTATTTTCTATTCGTCAAGCATTCTGGTATGCTATATTTTGTCAATTTTTGTTCAGTCTTATTTGGTTCTTATTTTTATTGCTATTTACTAATTTTGTCATAAAATAGCTGCTTGGAGTCTGTGAGCATCCTGTGAAATGTGTTTAAAACCGCATCTCAGTCCAAAGCTTGAAAACAGATAATTTGATGTACTTTGCATCTTTGCCTCCCCCCCCCGGTTTTTTTTTATTTTTTTTTTTTTAAAACTATTGTTGATATTAATTAAAAAAGAACTATTCAAATCTTTGATTTCACTTTTTTTCATCATAATTCTTAATATGTTATTACTGTTAAGAATTTTATTACAGAACTCTGTATATTATCCAGCACTTCATCTTTCCGGTCCTACAGTAATTCGGCGTTATTACTGGAAAATTATTACTTTGAAAATTATCTTATGCTTTCTTTCTTCTTCAATGGAATAATGTTGGCTATCAATACTAAACAGTAAATTTGTGCGTGTGTTTTCAATTATTATTTTGTGCCTCTTATACTCTATTTGCATGAACAATGTTAAATTTTATTTTATAATATATAGTTTTTGCGTTACTATTAGTGATTTTCCAGTAATCCGACATTGCTCTGGTCTGGTATCTACCATAGTACCGTATCTACATTAGAATATTGGATACGCGAGCCTTCCCCTCTGCACACATATCGTAAGCATTAAATCATTAAAATATTGTGAGATTTTAACATTTTAAGAAGTATTTTTTCTCTCCTTATATGCTTTTGAAATTTCGTGAGTTTAGTGAAATTAGTGAGTAATGAAAATAATCCTTAAAATGAAGTCTTTTGTAAATCTGTTGAACTGGTCTGTTGATTCCATTTTATAATTTAAATTCCAAGTAGCACTGTCATTTCCATTTATTCCTCACTTATACTTATTCAAAAGATGTACTTTGAAATATTCAATTAATACTTTAACCCTGGGGTTTTCTATGTTCTATAAAAATAAATCTGTAATGTTTTAAATTATTATTTTATTCTTCTCCTCATTTTTTTTTTTTTTTTTACCTCTTTCATTGCTCAACGCTTATATGAAAATCTGTCCTGGTTAGTTTTGCTTCTGCTTAAGAATTTCAAGGCAGTAGCGATATTTATCTGTAGTATACGAGCATTGAACTTTCATGAAAAATATAAAAAGAAATCCTGATATAATAAAATATCTCGCTCGGACGAACTCAATATTTCTTATAAGTTTAAGTGCATGTTAGTACAGCCGAGAGAGTTACCTTCCGATTGGTGCGAAATTTGAATTGCTTTAGATTCCCATGAACTGCAGTTAGATTACTGTGTGTATTATGTAATATAAGATATTTGCTAGATGGCAAAGGCCTTTTTTCGGTAATAAAATTTGTTCTTTAGTACGTGATGTCTGGCAGTGTGGTATTGTTTATGGAATTTAGGTTCCCCTCCCCCCTCTTTCGATGTTTTTTTTTTAAAGTTTTTGTATAAAATATGTTGTATGGTTAATATATTCAAATTAGACGTTTTAAAATTAAATTAAATTTATCTGATTAAAGTATTGGTATTTTAAAGGTTTTATCTGAGGGATTTATTAGTATTCACTAGAATGAAACTGTTGTTAGTGTAGGAATTTTCTCTATTAAATTTTTTTTTTGTCAATAATTAAAAATGAATTAAATAACCTTTATAGTGTTGATGTTTAAAGTATATAATTTATGTATATTTCATATTAAACACACGCACACACTATATGTTTACGACTTTTTGATTGTTTTATAAAAAAGTTTGTTTTAAAAATTTAAAGAAAACTTTAAAGACTTCAAATTGAAGCTATATGCATCCTTTTTCATTCTTATTTTCATGTACATAAATTTAAATGAGCTATCAGATTTTCCCTTTAATTTCCATTTTAAAAATGCTTTGAAAGACAATTATCAATTTCGTTTGATGTTTTTTTTTTTTTGTATTATTGATTTCTCATGAAAATTTTGATTGCTTAGTCTGTAGGTTAACTTTATTATTGTAATATTTATTTTCTCCCTGTGATTCTGATTATTTGAAATCATATATGTGCTGACTTGATTAATGAAAGTTCTCGTTTTATGCAAATACAGTACCTTGTAATTATGTTGAGATTTTATTAAGCACAGCCGTTATTTTGATTGCAACTATTGTAATTCTTAACTTCCGCAAGATACGTATTGTAAACTTCTTGAAATTCAAACTTTTCTCTCAGACGTGAATTCATACAAAAGTTAATGTATTTGAATTGTTATTAAAGTTTGGCCTCTGACAATTTCGTGAAGAGGCTGTTTTTCTCTAATTTTTTAGAGATCATTATACCAGCTTTTAATTATTGTTTAACTCAGGACGAGCTCATTTAAAGGGGTTAAGTGGCTCTTAATTTTGAGTTTGTCTTCTAAATTTCCTCCTAATGTCCCGCTTTTAACGAAGATATTTAATCCCCCCCCTCCCTATATTGTCTGTGTCTCAAGAGTTTTAAAATGAAATCTCAATACCCATTAGACACGAATCATAATCCTTTATCACGTTAAATTAGACGTGGTTCTATATGTCTACATTTCTGAACTTTTAAGCGTAAAGTTGAAGCGTAAAGTTTTTGATCTTCTCAATGTTCACATAGTGTGCATTTTGGATGCTGTTTAGTTCTTGTGAGCTTTATTCTTCTATTCATTTTGAGTTAAAAAGAAAATCGTGTGTTCTTTTTATTTTAAAAGGATTTTAATCCTAGTGTGTTGTTTAAAACAAAAATCGATGTAATTTGTTGAATTTTTAAATTTTTTCTTGTGGAATTTTTGCCTTTTGTAGTTTTATTTATGTTTTATTTTTTAAAATTGATTGAGGCTTGAGGTCACAATGTGCTGTCTTAAACTTTTGCTCGTTTTCCGAGCAATTAAAAAATGAAATTTTTTAAAAATTGAATTGAGATACTATACATCTGAATATATGACATGAATTTGTGTTCGAAATAATATTAATTTACGATTATAGTCAAGAGTTACTTGGGTAGTGTCCTCCTTCTCCTTTGTTAAATGTAATATGATTAATCGTGAGTTACTATTAGTTTTGCTGTATTCTCATCAGATAGTTGCCACCGGATGTTTTTCTTATTTAAAAATATTAATTATGTTTACATCCAGAATAACAATTAGAATTCATCGTAAAAATTTGTGATTTTGAGAGTCGTTTCCTAGCAACAACACATGTTGCTACACACATGACACAAGTCGGGTCCTCCGAGTCAGTGCGGCCAAGTCGAGAGAGCAATGGTTAAGAAACCGGCTCGTAACTCCTTGACCGTGTTGGGCAGGTAGTAGGCCGATCGGTGTGTTACTCGGCTTTCTTTCTTCGTTCAGGTTACTCGGGGAAAAAAGAGAGGCCATCTATGGGGCCAACCTCCTCGAACGGGTAACCCTGTCTGACAGGCCCTGCCGCTTCCTCTGCTATGTTGACATTTTAGCCCAAGCTTTGGCTCGTGTGTGCTTATAGAGCTTTTTTGTGAATTTATGACTGGACGCCATTTTCTCGGGTGAGTCAGAGCCGGTGCGTAACCGTTATACTTTTTACTCTTCACCAGTTAAATGCTGTACGTGTTCTCTCTACCTGTTCCCTATTCTCTTCTTGTTGTATGTGTTTCTTGTCTCCTGGTGTGTCTCGTTGCATGGTTTCCTGAAGTTTTGTCACGCTGTCTATTGGATTCGCTGTGTTAAGGTGTCTTGATGTGACAAGATGCAGTAAATCAACCTCCCCCTTTTTGATATAACCTTGAAGAATGTTGACGCAATGGCGTGTATGGTTAGTGGATATACAGGCGTTGGCCGTGGAATAATTAAAATTCTAAATTATTTTTGAAGTACTTGCGATGCAATTAAAAATAATTATTAATCAATTCGAGGTGATTTGGTAGTAATTATTAAGGAGTTACTTGAAAGAATAGAATTGTGTCGATCGTGATTTTAGTAAGATTTTTAAACACACATAATTATACTCATTAAAAAGAATATATTTCGTAACATCTAAGTTTAAAAAGTAATTCCCTCACATCTTGTACGGAGTATTGATCCTTATTCTGTTGAAGATATTATTATAATTTATTAAAATTATACTTGAATATTTTTCGAAGATTGCTTTCTGCGAAATATTACACAAGACTACAATTTGAAACTGTAAAAGTTTTCAAGTCTTTCCATGATTTCGCGTGTCTTTTTTATATTGAATCTTACTTCGTTATCTTTATTTCAGATTCATAAAAAGTTTTTATTTGTGACTTCATGTAATTTTATTGGATTATGCATTTTGTTTCGAAATATGTATTTTAAAACTGGATTTGCTACTTTCGGACGCTTAGATGTCATTGAACTAATGTCTTTTTCTCAACTCCAACCATTGTTTCGTTTATTTAATTTAAATGCGCTCCAATTTATATTCGTATAGTGGCACTCAGTCTTATGTGATTGTGATCACACGTGCGATATGCCGCCATCTGTATTGCGTGCATTATGTAGCTTCTATTTTTGATTGTATATCATGGTGCACGTATTTCGGTCATAGATATGGAGCTGTGCCACTTCTGTGATATTCTGGAGCGGCTTTTTAATGTCTTTCTCTGTTTAATTGTTGAAAGGTGTATGTCAGTATGTAACAATCAACTATCCAGTTCTATAATATATTCTTGTTTAGCTTAACTTTTTCTAGGACTCTTGCTATGCTCCTAATGTTTTCACTTCTACTAGTCATTATTGCGAACAGCCTCACTTTTGATTTAATTTTACTTCTATTTAAAAAACTGAACTCTTAAATTGACTATTTATCTCATTATAATAATGTACATTTATAAGATAGATTTTATGAAAATTATTTAGATGAAAGATAAAAAAACAAAATTTATTGTATGTGATTGATAAGTAATTATAAATTTAGGAAGTGCTTTGCTAAATGTATCCATTTAGCAATGCACTTCCTGAATTTCCTTTGTATTCCTATATCTTCTTATTATTATTTTAATTTTGCTTAGAGAAAATGGAATTGTAATATTTCTTTATTTGATTAATGTTTTTAAGTATATTTGTGTTAGTAATTAAAACATTTAAAAAAAAATCTGTACTACTCATATGTTAACAATAATAGTAAAGAGTCAAGTTCAAGAGGGGGGGGAAGTTCGAGAATTCTTACCAATATATATGTGTCTTATCTCTACCTTCTCAAGCAAATCAAAAAGATTTATATTAATATACTTCATTTTAATTCATTGATATTATATTGATTATGTGCTTAAAATATTTTCAGAACTTGTAAATTGTGTTTTGATATGTGAAAGACTTCTGTATTTATACAGTAATAGATTTATTTTTGTAAAGAATTTTGAATTAATTCTGATTTTTAAGAAACATTCGAATTATTTTGGTTTATACATGTGACACAACGTTTAAGCTTCCAATAGCGTATTCTTTTAATGTTTTGCGTATATATTAGCTTATGTTCTTGAAATTTTACTGGTATGTGAATTTAATGAAAGGTAATTTAGCTCCTTAAAGATCAAATTGAAAAAGTACATCTTTGTTTTTAAATCTTCTAATTTAATTTTTTGTTTTGTTTTCATAAATATGTTTATTCATTAAAAATATGCAGTATAATTTCTTTTTCTGTATTGTAATTTTTATTAACTTTTTTTTTTGTTATTTTATATTCTCCAATGGTAAAAAGGTATAGAAAGAAATAATTTGCTAAAAGAAAAATGTCCTCCAATAATAACATCTCTCTCCTCAACATGTTTCTTGTTTTTACAAGTAAATAACCCCAATTTAAATGTTATGTTCCTATCAATATATAACTTAAGCACTCTTAGAAAATATGCAAAAGAAAGTTTGTGGTAATTGTATTTAGTTATGTATAGAAATATATATAGACTTTATACATTCATTATTTCTTTGTCATGTATATTTGAATTTGATTTTATATCTCTTTTGCATCCCGTTTAGAAAATTTTACACACACTCGTAATTCACTTTATATATATATATATATATATATATATATATATATATATATATATATATATACAAATATTGAGTTAACAAATATTGAGTAATGTGTCTCAGTTAATTACAATAACTCTCTTTCACAAGATCATAATTTTTACTCTTACCGCGCGCATGCGCTTTAAACTCTCTCATGCACATGCAAGAGCTGAACATCTTTCAGGCTTGTGTGTCAACATTGTGTACCAGCTTTTCTCTCCCATGACACTTGTAAATTTTTAAATTCATGTCATGTTTGCTTTTTTTTTTTTTTTTTTTTTTGTGCATTAATGTCGTGTACTTTTTTAGAACCAACTTTTAAATATCAATAAAAAGTTTACAAACACACACACAATTGTATACTGTATAATATTTTTTTAACATAATTGTTACGTGGTTGAATACTATGCAATGTTGTTTCGTGTATGATGCTTTTTATGGTAAGTGGTGCCTGTCGCCCAAATATCACTTAATGTATATATAGTCCTATAATAAGACACTTATTTATGCTACAATTATAGGAGTATGTAAGTGAAACAATTATACATTTATTCATTTAATTATTTATTAAAACAATATACGCTTTCTTCGTTTGCTTCCGCTAATTATACTATAATTCTAAATATTCTTTCAATGCAGTGTTTCTGTTGCAGTGGTTCCCTTATCCACCTTGTTCTTTTTAACTGATGAATAACTCATGCCATTCTTATGGTAATAGTGGGCAATTAATGCAGCCGAAGGGAGCAAGGTCATTAAAAAATTTTTATGTTCAAATTGTCATTCGTTAAAAACAGGACATTAAAATCTATTGGGTGTAGTGTGGTAAAGAATCATATGATAAGGATTCGTAATGTTAAGGGCTACTATGTACGTGAATTGATCAAGGTTTTCTGCACCATGAAACATTACTTATTGGGTTTTGATTCCTGGGAAGTAACCGCATGAACTAACTGTTAATCGATATAGATTTGTTTCTGATTCTTTTGTGGCCTTTACTTTTTTCGTTTTGGAGAGCCATGATTAGATCTTAAGGCGGAGTCGCTTAAGCTTTAGTGAGATGGATAACCTTCGCACTTGGTTTATTTATTGTGACCACTTTGTTTTATTTCGTTTTCCACTCCTTTCACACCCGCCTCCTCATTTATTTGTTTTTTCACGTCTACTTCTCTGCTGGACGAGTTTCACGAGGTCTTTTCGAAATAGACTTGTATACTTCGATTGGCATTGTTTGTCACATTGTAACGATGGGAAAATTGATCAGAACTAAAATTAAGATATTTCATTAGCTTATGTGGTATTGTTCGGAATATTTTATTCCTTTGTTATGCTTTAAGGCGTTTTATTTTGCCTTAATTCGAATAATATTTTCCATAGTTCCTTGATATGTTTGTTTTGTTTAATTGGTTTGTTTGTATCCTAGAGCAGTTGGCTGAACGTACTAAATTAGCTGAATGCATTATCATCAATAAGTCATGCTAACTATTTCAAATGAATTATAGTTTAAAATAATAGTGAAAATGTAACAAAGTGTTTTCAGAGTTTAGTATAGTTTATTTATGTCTTATTTTCCTTAAATTGATTCTGGTGTCGCTATTTTAATTGTAATTAACCGCTTAGAATCAAATTATTAAATCGCCATAATTGTTTCAGTTGTTCTTTCTAAATTATTGTTCAAAAATTTTAAATGTGTTACGTTTATGTCATAGGCGGTATAATTTTGAATGTAAGACATTTTTAGAGGATTTGCTTAGTAAATATATTAAAATTTTCTAGTAGCTATTTATTTCTAGGAACTGAAATGCTAAACTGATTATTCGTTTTATAAGAAGTTGCAAATGTGCTCATGAAAGGTTTTTTTTTTTTTTTTTTTTTTTTGTATATTTTTGAAAGTAGGAATACAAATCCATGTCTTTGTCCATGTTTTATTGCAAATGATGCGGAGTTTCTTTAGAAAAAGAAGCTTATTGATTTTTCAATTTGGGGAAACGATGCGAGCTTCTATGCATTCCCCATCTCCACCTGAATTTTGACTCCTTTACTGCATATACATAATTCAAGCATTTTGTTAAGGTAAATGGCTTGACTGCTTGAATATCAGTATTTTAATGTTCGAAGTTTGAATTTGAAATCTCTAATGTACGTTAAATTCACGGCATTTCCGTTTATAACATCCTTACTTCAGCCATTCTCAGATACATTACTAATATATAATGAGTTTTTCACCTCTTTCATTCAAAAAAATTATTTAAATAATTTGGGTTATATCTTATACTAATTTTTTAAAAAATTATTTCTATTATTTTCTTGTACATTTTAAAGATATGGGGGGGATACATTCTCGCAGCGATAATTTATTATATACATGAAAAGTACTTCTTAAATATATTTTACTTTTTAAATTTTTTTGTGCGATGAATAACTGCAATTTTTTTTTTTTTTTTTCTTTTCCATCTCAAAGATTAATTTTTCTCTTGAGAAAAATCTAGGAAGTACCGGAGGAAACATGCTCATTTGATCAGAAGCACCTACTTCGAAACCCACTTCAAATTTCCATCAGATTTGCATACTCGTTAATGCATTAAACTGATGTCAAATATTTATTACCGAATATTTGTGTTGATGTAATCCCCTGAGTACTTTACATTTCTTCTGCATTCAACGATTCAGAAAAGGAATTTGACTCTTGCAGCTAGCCACTTTATCTACTTTATGTTAATGGACCTCTTTCTGTGGTAATATTTACGATGAAAGAGGAGAGCTCGATATTTTAAAACTCATCAACTGAATCTATTTAGGACAGAATGAGAATAATTAAATAATATTTCCTGTTGGGCGATATTGAATGTGGATATGGTTCCGAAGTAAATGCGTGGGCGGTTGTTCCTGAAGCTGATAACCTCTTTCTGAACTAGAGACAGATTTAGGTACCTGTGCGGCGGACGTATTTACCCGGCCCTTGAACTCCTTTCGGGTCGAGACAGTTTTAAAGTAGCTGTTAACTACGTGAGTGTCGCCATAAACTTATTCCATTAGTTGTGTGAATGCGGATAGTTCTCTAAATTGGATTCTAGGCACATGTACGTTTTGTGAAGATAGCTGATGTTTCCTTTCCTTCTGCGTATTTTTATTGCTTATTCCTTTTAGATGTATTACTTTCACCCACATTTGACGTACGGTTTCAGGTTAAAAAAATAAAGCGAAGTGAAGGAAAACTGTATTGTGCTCGAAGGCGAGCGAGAAATTTGTTTTTGAAAGAAGGCAATTTTCGGTTTGGGGGAAAGGAAGGAGAGCGTGAGACGTGTTTCGGGGCTTTGTGTTGGATGTAGGGTTTTCTTTCTTTTTGAAGAATAAAGTTTCTTTTCCACCTTGTAAAAATTGCTTTGAATTACTTTTTAGCTCCGCTTGGAGTATGTTTTTCTTTCGTTCTCTTTTCCTGGGTGCCTTCATGTGAAAAATGCGTAGTTTTCAAAGTTTTGAAGTTTATACTGAAAACTTTTCTTTTAGTTTTGAATTATCACGTGTTGGTCGTGATGGCGTCTCAATTTTCTCGAGTGAAATGAATTGAATTTAAAAATGAATTTGTATTACAGAATGCAAATGTGTAGGATATCTTTCCGTTACCTTATATTATAATTTTATCTAATGAATCTAATTTGTTTTGGAATTTAAACTGGTGTATAGGTTTTTAATTTCTTTTAAAAAATAAAAAAAAACTTAAGCTTAATCTTTAAATTTGTCGATTAAAAATTTGAACCAGTAATTTACAAGTTTGCAATTTTTTTAATACGCCCCAACCCCTCCCCCCCCAAAAAAAACATCCTCAGATATTAATTTATTAAATAAAATCGACGCATTTATTTTATTTGTTTGTAGTTTTATGATCACATGGTGGTATTAAAAATGCCTGTGTTGAAAACTTATTTCTTACAACTATTCTGTAAAAATTTACCTGTTTTTCTGTTTATTCGAACTTTTTTTAAACTAAAGCAAGTCTCGGCAAGTCTTTTTTAAATCGATATTGTATAATTTTAATGAGAATTAATTGAGTGTTATGTTTAAAGATCTTTATATACAATTATTTTTTTGATAAATTATTGAAAAGGTAATCGTTAATGATGCATAAAATTTAACATGTAAAAGGTCAAATGATGACACCTCAGCTCACTCAGAATATATTTGTTGAAAAATCCTGTCTGATGACTAAGGCTTCAGGTGGATCGATTGTGTGCGTACCGATTAAGGATTATTTGTTTAGTTTGAATGAATTTAAATAATATAATATTAACAAATGTTATTTTGTAATTGCTTTGATTAAAATACATCAAGAAAGATACATGTACATCAAATTATACAATTCTGCATCATATAGTGATATCTACGTCCAATCAGAGTACATTTGTTCTCAACATACGTGTGATGACTTCACACTCCATGCCTTCATTATAACTTCATTTTAATAAAGTAACGATAGTAACAATATCATACGGAATGAAAAAAGTAACTCTGAAAATTTGGCAAAATACCTATGCATCTATACCTATCTAGATATAATACAAAAATTGTTTTTTATTGTCAAAGTCGATTGAGTACGAAAAGAAAATATTAATGAATAATTATTTCAATAGTTTATCGAATATTTAGATTTTTGTATGCATATATTACAGTGCGTTGAAAAAGTTCGTCTTGTATATTCGTCTGACATCTCAGCTCACTCAGAGAAGCTTTGTTGAAAAACTATGTCTGATAACTTTATTTGGCTTTGATTAAACAAAATTGTTAGAATATTAATATTACT
>BMAW01082584.1:724849-823303 GCA_019974015.1 Nephila pilipes
TGTCTGATGACTTTCTTTGGCTTTCATTTAACAAAATTGTTTAATATTAACATTAATAAACTGAATTAATAATTAAAATTTCATCTGAGTGTTACAAACTAATCAGCTCACTCATATTATATGTGTTACAAACTTTTTTCTAATGATTGCAAACTGGTGCATGTACGAAATGGCAATATGAATTATTATTAATAGTTTTTATTAATTAGGATTAATCGTGGAACAATTTATTATATTTTCGTATAAATATTGTAACAATTTGTTGAAAAGAGTTGGTCTTTTATTCTCATCGAATGTTTATTTCATAATCATATGATGATATTTCAGCTCACTGAGAGAATATTGGCTGAAAATGTATGTGTATTGATTTATTACTAAATGCGTTTATTTAGCCTTTTTTTTTTAATCAAAATTGTGTTATAATATTAATTTTTTTTAATTTAAACATGCATATGTATAAAAGTTAAAGGTTAACCTATATTAATTTTATTAGTTTATTTTATAACCAAATTCTTTGATACTGTTATAATGTGTTGAAAAATGTTGGTGTTTAGCATTTGCATTGAATGGTTATTTACTAATTATATGACGAGATCTCAGTTCACCCAGAGTAGATTCGTTGTCAACTTGTACCTGATGATTAGCTTTGACTACAGAATTAATTTCTTTTGCAGGGAAACATTGATGAATGGATGTACATTTCCAAATGATTGTTTTATCTTAAGAATGGCATAAAATACCATGTAATATTCTTACCAGGATTCCCTTGGGAAAAAATAAATTATTATTAATGATTTTAAATTAATTTTAGAAGTGTTTGGTAAATATTGTTATTAATATTTTAAATTTACTTTGTTTAATTCTATACCTGCGTATTTAACATCAGTTGCTTTCCATCAGTTGCTTCAGTTTCTTAATTTTTAACTTATAATACTTTTAGTACTTTAATGCTAGCGTGCAGTTTAAACATAGAAATTTTCTTCAGATAGTGAAGTTTTCTTACGAGTTGTATATCAAACACACCAAAAATATTTTAAGACCATTTGTGTTTAGAAATTTTTAAATTTTGCAAAGGAAGGGTAAATTTTGATGATTCAGTAATTTTCTAATCTGATATTACGATTTCATATATTTCCTTTTCTTGAAAAAAATATTAAGTTATATTAATCAGTTGTTGGTTTAAAATGTTTTCATTTCTTTTCTATCATATGAATGTAATAGATTTCTTGCTTTCTAATTTCTACTCGAAATATTTCTTTTTTTTTTCTTCGTAAAGTTAATTATATAATAAAATTCAGAATCTTACTTAAGATATATTGTTGCACCGAATCCTAAAGATCGCAGAAACGGAAAACTTTCCTTCATTCGAATGAATAAAATGCAAAAGACACTTCTGTCTTATTGCTATATAACATAATTAAGTATTATTAGTGATACTACTCCAAATCTGTACAATTAGAACAATGCTATCTCGAAGGGAATCACATTTAAGAACAATGAAGGTTACGACAACGGTCATTTTTCGTTTGCAGAAATTATTTATGACTCTTTTTCTATTAATAAATATTCTTATGTGATTAAAAATGGGAAAAAAAGAAGAGAGAGAGAGAAGTTATTGATAATCAAGGAAGGAAAAAAATGTTTAATTTAGTGGGTTCAGCACACACAGACACACATATATAGGTCCAATTTTTGTTTAAAATATATCTACAGTGGCTCAATAATGAAGCCGGACACTATGCCATTGCATTTAATCGCCTAAACTAAACAGTTAAAAAATAAAGTATAATTTTTCTTATGTATATATTTTATTAATAGGAGTTTTCTACTAATTTTTTTTTCATTAAAATTTTTTTTTTTGTTTCAGTTGAGAAAAAGAAACATTTAAAAAAAATCAGTCAAAAAAAGAACTCGGACAGGTGGAGATATTGTCTTTTTTTATATCGGCAAAGTGAGATTTCCCATCTTGGCATTATTTGTCGATGCTAAAAATTTTGAATTCCGTATTTCAAGCTAGATTTTTATTCCTTGTTGCTAGTTTAGTAAAGTTAGAAGTTTCAAATGGGAAAGCATAAAGATCAGACGCCAATAGAGATTAGAAAACTCGTTTTAAAGTATCATAAATAAGGAAAATCGATTCGAAAAATCAGTATAGTTGCAAATAGATCTCATTCTACAGTTTTTGAGTTAAATAAACGTTTCAAAATCAATTGAAAATAAGCAGAAATCCCGTAGACCAAAAGCGTTTTCGAACAAAGAGGAACGATGAATTGTAAGGCAATGCGTTTTAAATCCTAAATTAAGCATTAACCAATGATGTGTCACAATATCTTCATAAAACTGTTAATCTAGAAACAATAAGGAGTATTTTACGTAGAAATAATTTACATAGAAGAGAGGCATGTAAAAAACCATTTATAAATAAATGGAACAGATTGAAAAGAATGAAATTTGCAAAAACTTATAAATATGAGAACTTTTCATTTTGGAGTACCGTTTTATTTGCTGATGAAAGCAAATAGTTGTTTCCCTCAGATGGTCAATGTTATGTAAAGCGAAAACCAAATCAAGAACTTAAGAGCAAAATTTAAGAGCTACTGTAAAGCATGGTGGCGGCTCTGTCATGGTTTGGGGTTGAATGTCTGCCTATGATCCACGAAAACTTCACATAATTGATGGCATAATGGACTCCATAAAGTATTTAACCATTATGAAAGAATGTTTGCTACAAAGCGCCGAGCAATTGGAGATTAAGGAGGTTTTCTGTTATTATCACGACAATTATCCAAAACATACTGCTAATATTGTACGCTTATGACTTTTGTATAAATTCCTACATGTGTTAGAAACACCTCCATAATCACCAGACCTAAATGTGATTGAAAATTTATGAGCATATTTGGAAAATAAATTTAAAAAAACATACTGTAAAGACAAAAATGGATTTAAAAAATGCTCTCCAACTTGAGTGGTCTAATAGTGATCCAAATTTTTGTAAAACATCGTAGAGTAAATGCCTAAAAGACTGAGAGCCGTAATAAAACATAAAGTCTCCCGACAAGATATTGAGTGCTCTTTTATATATATATATATATATAATGCTAATTGTAAATAAAACTTATTGTGATTTTTCATTATATTTGGTTTCGTTATACTATGCATTTTTAAGCATCAAAATATAGGCTGATCTATGAGAAAACCACTGTCCGACTTCTTTATTGAGTCACTGTATTTTCCAGCCTAGTGATAACTCACCACAATATAACATACTTATCTTTGATACACCAAGCACGTCTATCGTCTGTATTTTTATCTGCATTCAATCCAGCTTATCCATTCTTCTTCCTTTATATTAGAAAACATATTGAGCAAATTCCTTAACTATTTTATTGCATTTGTAAGAATAAATTAAATTTTGCAGGTTACGGTAAATCATTGCTGCGGAAAAAGAACGCATTCTCTGTTAGATTTTCCATGTAAACTTTTTGTGTGTGTGCTGATGGAATGTTTTTCTTAGCGAGCGGATTTTTTTATAGTGTCTGATTTGCCTGCTCATCAATCTTGTTCTAAAGTTCTAAGCGAACTGCATTCGCTTTTCACTGTGATGCAATTTCAATTTCACCGAGTGTATTTCCACATCATTTTAGGCATCTTATTTTTCTCTGGGGTTTATCTTGGAATGACTTTTATTCCTTACCTCGGAATAATCTGGAAAATTGACTTTCCAAAACCTTTTCTCGTTTACTTTCTAAGTAAATTTAGCTGAAGTTTCTTAAATGCAAAATTGTTTGTGAGTTAGAACGATGTTTCGATTTCCGTAGAATTTTTTATGCAAAATATTTTTTTACAAAAAAATTAGTACTTAATTTTTTTTGTCAACTTCAACAAATATGAATATTTTTCTGGCGGAATGTTTGAATGTTGAATAAGGATTCAAAGTCTCGTATTAAACTGTCGTTATTACTTTATTGGTAGATATTCGTTCTTTTGATGTTTTTGTAATTTATTTCATTGTATAGAATATTAATATTTTCTGAAGTAATTTAAATAGCAAAATAATGTTGCATATATTTCTTGAAATTTTCATGATTTGGAATATATCTTTAGCTTGCATTATTTTTCTATGGATGTTATGAAATAAAGTATATATACTTTTTTTTTTATTAAACTATTGCTATTACTTCACTCGGAGATTTTCGCCTGGACTAATCGCATAACTGGTTTTAAAAAAAAAAACTGTTTATGGAAACGAATTCTCCTAGCTCTTGTATTATCCGTAAAGATCGGGCCGCGGTAGCCTAGTAGTCAAGGTCGCGGACTAGCGACCGGCAGTTTTCGTTCGGTCGCGAGTTCGGTCCTTCCACCGTGTAGCCGGGGCTGATGCTCGTTAAATCTGTTCGGGGCCCATAGTCCTCCCGTTGGCGTGGTGTGGATGTTAGGAGAGGGGGTTCCATCTCAGGTGTCGTCCTCATCACTTGACCGTGGTACAAAATTAAGAGGTTCGTCGCCAATAGCCCTCGTGTTGCTTCTAGAGCGACGTTAATAAAAACTAAACTAAAAAATATCCGTAAAGATCTTGTTTATGCGAAAATGAATTGAATAAATCAAAAAGTATATTACGACTAAATGTTACATTAATTTTTTTTATTATAAGCCAATATATATGTATCGAAGGATAAATAGTATTAAAAAACTTTTTTTTTCCTTTAAACATGCTTCTATTTAAAGATGGACTAAAAGTTATAAAAATGTTTTTCAATTTTAAAATAATATATAATTCTTAAAAGCTTGAGTGCTTAATCAATATTCCTGGGTAATTATCGAAAAATTAAACACCATACTTACTTACTTACATATGAAATAAAAAAAAAAAAAAAAAGGAATTAGCGTCTCTAGCCTTTTAAAATTATTTATTATTTTACAAAAATTATTTAAAAACTTTTTTATTGATTTTTGTATAAAAGTTACATCACTGCTTGGACATATATCATGGTATTGTGTTTAGTTTATACGTATATACAAAATTTCAGCTCGATTGGAGATAGGAAGTGGGTTAAAAAAAATTTTCCAAGTACAAATTGCAGACCCCCCCCCTTCAAACCCAAGTCCATCACTGTTTGAGTATACCAAAGTGTTTGTTGTATTATCATCGGAATTATACGTTTGTGCAAAATTTCTGCTCAATGAGATTATAGGAAGTTGATTAAAATTCGGATACAAATTTTTAGCTTTGTCTAGAAAGAGATATAACTACATATGAACATAGCAATTAAAATGAAAGCTTTCAAAAAAAATAAAGGCTCTCATATTTTTTTAAGTAATTTTGTCTTAATAAATGTAAATCAATGGTTAATTTTTTTTCTGTTTTTCGACAAAGGTTTCAGTGGTAGTGATTTATAATGAAAGATGAATTACTGTGAACTTTCAAAATTATTTTAATCTTAACTCGGCTGCGTTGTTTGGTTTTTGTACGCCTTGGAAACGATTACAAAAAACTCTGGGGAATTGAATTATCTCAAATGCATTCGTCATAGATGAATATTTTTAAAGCTATTATTCTTCTCGAGTGGATAGGACTAATTAATTCTTAAAACGATGCTTTTGAACTCTTGTTTATAATATCGCCCTTTAACGCCTACGCACTTGCAATTAATTCAAATTTTCAATGTGCAAGATGAAACTGAGCAGATGAATTGATGTTTGTGAAATATTTGTACGACTGTAGTGTCGAAGAGAACGTTGACTGCGTCTCAAAAAAGAACATTATTAAAGGCCGTAATAATGGTACAAAAGAGCGAAAATTGTTACAGCCTAACAAAATTAACTTATCATCCTTTTTGACAGAAGTTACTTCTTTTTTGCCGATTTATAGTTTCTACGTTCCGTTCGCCTGCGCATATTTACAACCATCTGCTGGTTAATTTTCTTCCCTAAATATCACTTTGTAATTGCGTGTGTCATTAGTGCCGTCATAATTTCTTTCCTGAAAGAAAAGAAGGTAAACTCCAAACGCGGAACAAATTTCTTTTTACGATGAGAAATTCTTTTCTTTTTTGCGAGAGCAGTCAAGAGGAAGAAAAGTTGGTGAGTTTGCTGAATCTACCTTGACCTTTGCTTAGGCGCACTCGGGCGTTGGCAATTTCGTGACCACTGGACTGTTGAGCCGAGATGCTCTTGTTTGCTCAAGTTCCGAGAATTTTCATCAAGGGGATGTTTTACGTTTGACTACTAATTTGGATCAGATGTGGATAAAATTAAATGCAGCTGCTATGTCTGCGTGAGGACAAATAATTCCATGTTGTTTTCTCAGCGAATTAGACTGTTTAATTTTTATCTCGGGATTTGCGAGAGAGAGAGAGAGCCCGTTTTTGTAAAATAAGTTTTGCCTTTGAGTTTGTTGTTTCTCTAAAAGTATTTTAAACAGTTTTTTAAAGCAACTTCATAATCGGATGGTTATTGGTTTCTCATAATAAATTTCAACGTCTGAGATAAATAATTTGTCTCATTACGGTTTTCTCCGTTCGCTTTTAAACGTTTCAGCATGTACACTGCTCCATAAAAACTAAGTCATATTTCTGAGTACGAAAATTTTATTAGTTATATAGTTCGATAGAATCTTTGAACTTTTAACACACATTTTTTGTAACTGTTTATTTGCACATAAAATAAGTATCGATTTTTCATTATTTAACTGCGTTCATTCTAGGTAAATTTTATGCCCTGCAGTCTTCCCTTTAATGTAAATTGAAACTAAATTGGCCCTTTGTGTTTATTTATGTGTTAATCATTGAATATGGATTGTGTGAACTATATTATCATGTCTTAAAAGTTTTTTTTTTTTAAAAAAAAAATCATCTCTTTTGAATTTCTGCCCCAATTAAACAAAATCATATCTTTCAGGACAATAATTATCCCATTTCTTTAATTCTCTCTCATCCTGCTCGGGTCATGACTGAATTAACACTTTATATGGGAACATATTAAAGAATTTAATCAAAGTAATTGAGCTGTTGGATATATGTTTAAATTTCAGTTATATTTTTACTATTAATGCGTATTATTTGAGAAGTACATTATTGAACGCATGTCACATTTTTCATAATTACTTTTCCCAATGACGGTAGATAAATTTTTACTGCCTAATCCATATTTTCTCCTCCAATGAATGTATTTTGTTAGTTTTTATGGTATATATATATATATTACTTAAAAACGTTAAAATAAAATGTTTCATTTTAATTTGACTTGTTGAAAAATGTGAAGTACAAGTAATTATTCCACTATCATCTAGTGGTTTTATCTTAATTTTTCTTTCAATTTGTATTTTAATTTAAAGAAAAAATATTTTATTCGTCGCAAATATTTTCAAAATAAGTTTCTAGATTTATTTTAAAGGCATGGTATATGAATAACAAATATCCTAAATATGTATTAAAATTGTTTTTTTGTATTGCTCTAAGCTTGCGTTAAAAGTTGTTTTAAAAAAGAAAATCTCGATTGTGGATCAAAAAGAGGAAAACTACTTAAGCTTTTTTTTTTTCATTCTTCTACTTTATACAGAATTTTACTTCGAAAATTATCTATAAAATTATATATTGTTTCAGTAACAAAAATCTTCAAAATGAATGCCATGCAATTAAAAAAATTTTCCTTGAGAAATTCTGATTTTTTTAATGAAAATAAACCACAATTAAATGATAACTAAAATTTTCATTAAACACTCAAACTGTTATCTTATAAAATTAATTCGTATACAAAGTCTCATGTGTATTGGTTGATAAATTTTATTTGGAGCACATCAGCCTTTGAGCTCTTAATCTCCATATCTTGTGAGAAATTGTTAAAGCTGTACTTAGGCATTCATTTGCCCAGAACTGCTTTTTGTTTAAAGTTTATTTTGAAAAAAGTGGTATTAAAATGAACAGAATTTAGAAATTATATAATTATATTAAGAATTTAAGATTACTTGAAGTTTCAGAAAATATTTGGGGAAAAGTTTTTTTTTTTTTTTTTTTTTTTTTGGAAGAGTACCAAAAGTTTTGTGTTTTAATCAATAAAAGCTATAACTTTAGCAGCTAGCCAATGGGGGAGCTGCCTTTCGTGTCAGTATCTCAGTGTCTATCAGTTTTGGGAATGTTGTGTTTGAGATGTAGGAACGAAGGAACATGCTGTGATTGGTTGTTGGGTTAAGTTTAGGTAGGTGGGGCTGGATGTTGTCTGAATTTCTGTGGATTTCACAGAAGAAATATGCTAAAATTTAGAAGTTTAAGAAAATTTTAAGTCTTTTAATGTTTGGGTCAATATTGTAATTAGAGATGTTAAGAAGGGGGTTGTTCTTGATGTTCATGAGATTATTAAGGAATTTAAAAGAAATTTTTTGCATGGTGTGTCGTATGGTTGTAAAGTTAGTCGCATGTAAATGTCTGTATTTCTCACGAACCACCTAATAATGTTGTTCTGAGCTTTTTCTAGTTTATATGTGTTTTGGCAGCAAAAAACCCAAATTGGACAACTTTAAGTTAAGATTGATATGAGGATCAGAGTATAGACAAGAAACTTATTTTCTACACTTAATTTAGAATTCCGCGCAATTAAGGGGTAAATTGAACACCTGCTGGCTCAAAATTTCTAAATGACATGTGTGATGTGTTGTTCGAAAGTCAGTTTCTTATCAAATATTATGTTAAAGTATTTTGAATTGGAAGACCTGGTGGAATTTTTGGTTGTTGATAGCGACATCAGGATTTATATGTGTATAGCTGCTGATATGTTTTTTTAGTGTATACTAAGAAAATACAATGAATATTTACTCACACTTACGATATTTTTGCAAACATTCAACGAATTTAGCAGATTTATAGCTCAATTAAATAAAGGAAATAAACTCTTATTTCCACTTTCCTTTTGAGAAATGGTTAGATATGATTCTTTAACTTCAACGAAATATGTAGTGAATATACTTTCATTTCTGAAATGGTTCTGAATGGAACAATTATCCTTAAAAAAGTCATCGGAAATAGATTGCCTTTTTGTTCTGCATTAAATTCATGTATCGCTACTGATTTCGTTTTTTTTTTTTTTTTAAATTGTAAGTTAATTATCATTTGTTAAAATCAATTGATTTAATTGTGTGTTATACTATGGAGTACAATGAAATCAATAATGATAATGTCTATGATAATATCTAGAAATTTATATCGTATATAAATTTCTGAAAAAATACTTTGCAATTACCACTATCGAGTTTATTGTGTCGTATTTTTTTTTATCTGTATATTAAAAATGTGTGTGAGAATCTATTTGAGGGTTTACAAATAATTGAAATATCGCCCTGTTCCCCCCCCCCCCTATTTTCCCAGATTTAATGGATTCTATTAATGAAAGTAATATGAAAAATCGCATTTTTTTGGAATGCAGCATAAAAATAAAGTATACTCGTATTCCGTATCAGGTTTTTTAAATCGAATTCTCTTATTGTACAAACAACACACACACACTTATTGCCTTTATTATTTTTTTTATTTACAGTTAAAGAAGTTTTTTTCTTTCCTTCCGAAATGTTTCTGTAAAAGTGGCTTATTATCTCAGAAAATAACAAGTCTGTTTACAGGTATTTTTCTTCATGTATCCAAAAATAAACTTTTTATGGGACTTTTTATTTATTCCACGTAACTGGATGAGTGTCAACGCTGCGCTATTTTAAGAATTTGAAGAGATAATGCCTGCTTATATGCAAATTAGCAAAAAATATGCAAATAAAATGTTTATGAAATAGCATTTACGGTGAAATTTGTTGCAGAAATGATTTTTCTGTTCTTCAATTTAATTCCCCATTTTTCTTCTCAACATAGGAATTTTCTTCGAAGGGGTTTTTACTTCAGAAACGATAGCGGGAAACATTAAATGATAATTATTCTAATGACCACCTCTGCGTTGTAAACTAACAATCTGCCTTCTTTTTTTTACCATTAGGAGTGTATTTCGTATTTTTATATGCATATTTTTATCTTTAAATTGCGCTTTGATTCCTTTTTATGCTCGTTCTTTCTCATTTAATGCATCGGAAGGGAAATATCTTGCGGATTATCTCAAACAGGAGAACTTTCGGGGCGTGCAATTTGATTGATGAAGTTATTTCGGAACACAACTTAGTGAGACGTTTCTTTACTTTAGTGGTAGATGAAAGGCTCAAAAGAATTGCTAGAGAGAAATTACTTGGATGTTAAGTTGAAAGAAGAATCAATTTTATTTGCTTCCTTTTGTAATCGTGTATGTATTTTATCAAACTTCATTAATCCTTTTTACTGTTTATAAAGAATCAAAGTTTTGTTACTTCGAAAATTTTGCCATTAATCTTACAGACTTATTTTGTTTTTTCTACTTTGTTCTTCGTTTCTCTCTCTCTCTCTCTCTCTTTTTTTTTTTTGGTTGATATTTTATTCTTCATTTGATTACTTGTAGAATAATTTTTTTTTAAACTTTTCTGGATATTTTTATTCTCTATACTTTTTATGTAAAACGCTCGAAATTCAGAACTTGGATTATTGTTCATGTTTCGAACAAAGAGAAACTGGCATTTAATTACATTCGTTTAAAATTTTTAATTTAAAATTTTTTAGTTTGGATAAATAAACATTGCTTTGTGCTGGTCATTCATCTTTACTTGGCTTTTGCACTCATACTGTACGTAATATAATACGTCTCATCCAGGGTACAAATAGCAGTTTATAACTTTCGAAAACATTATTTCGTGATCTGTTGATCTGGCATTGGATTCTCTCGGGTTTACGCTTTCTACAATGTGAGAAGGCAATGTTTCAGTTTCGCTACGCTCGGCACACATTGCATTTGATTTAATACCTTTCTCTACCTACGTTTTGAGCTTACACCACTCCTCGTGTTTCTTGGAAGTTTTTGATTGTTGTTTCCCCATTGCCTCCTCGTGCACTCACTCGTGTGAACTGGACCTGAAGAAAGTACCTGCGAGGGTGGCATTCAAAAAGGAAAACACCACGCAACCGAAAAGTTGCACTTTACGCCAAGGAAGTTTATTACTATTATTAACGATAATTTTGCTTAAAAATTGCTTGGGACGCCACGTGCTTTCTTGTTTCCAAGATCTAAACTGGGGGATGTGACTGTTTCTCACATAATACCCTTTTTGCTCTAAAGGGGAGTTCATTCTTTCGCGACGTTTTGATGGGCTTGTTTGAAAAACAATTGGTTGATAACATCCTATTCTTGCAGCCATTGCACTCTGAGCTCCTGCATTCGTCCAGCCATCCGAGGTGTTTTAATTTGTATCTTTTCATTGTGAAGCATTTGGCCTTTGTTCACTGACAAGTCGTGCTGTGAATGTTAAATAGTGTTGGGTGTTGTTGTATTTCCTTGTTATGAATATCGAGGAAGTAAATGGCTCTAACACACTTCTCTCTCTCACTTTTTCGCCCCAGAAAACTCATTTTTTTTTCTTTTGTTGTATGTAAAGGAATTTTTCCTAGAGTCCTTCGCCAAAATCCGAGATTTATCTGTTTAATCCATCATTGCTGTAACAATTGTTTTTCTTTGGATAATTCTGACCACTCTAGAAGAGCATTTTAGGTAGACATATTAATGAATTAGCTTAGACATATTAATCATTAGACCATGTTTATTTCTAACATCTTTGAAAATAGATTCCGAAGCTAATTATCTTTCGTGTGATGTCACCAAACAAAAGAGGATATCTGACACATAAAATTCCGACTTATTGTTACCGTCGTATTTGTAATGAATTCCATTTAGTGAAAATTTACGTCAAATTTAAAGAGGTGAAATAAGAAAGAATTCATCTCAAAATACTGATTTTTTTTTTCTCAATCAAATGATATAAATTAAACATTTCATGTTTTGCAATGACTTCATTATTTCTTCTTCCTGATAACAAATATTCTATCTCTTATCAGATCGAATACTTAGTGAAGAATTTGGATTAAAAAAATAATCGGACAAGATCTTTGGGTCAAACTTTTGCCTAATATATCTTCCGTCTCATTCTATTTATATGTAAGTACTAAACATGAAGCAAATTTGCAATGTATACGTGAAACGTTTCATAAAATTTTATTTTACGCAACATATAAATGAGTAGCATTTAAAAAATTGAACAAGGCAGCATCTTTATGCTGCAAATATATACTTTATTGGCAAGCGTTAAATACTTGGTCTCTACGATATATAATACATGAAGTCGTTTCAGGATATTGCAGATCGTAACGACATTTTCTTTTTCGTTTACTAGAATCGATAATAACTTTTTATGCCTTTACTTCAGTTTTGTTCTTTCTTTTTACTATTTCCAACTCGTGAGGATGAGCGAGTAAACGCGTAAAAAATTCAGTGCAACTGACATTATTATTATATTTTTTAAAAAAAATGTGCTTACGTTATTAGTTTACAGTTTTTTTTTTTTTTTTTTTTTGTACTTGATTTACTTAACACGAAATTTTTACCCCATGGTTGTAAATACCGCTATTATCCCCCGAGCGTCTAAATACCTAAAATGAAGTCGTTAGTAAGCGCCTGGTAAATCGTTATCATCATCACAAACGTCTGGTTTCTTACTCAAGGGCATCGTAAGACTGAGATTTAAAGAGCTGTATTTTATTTTATTTTCAAAAGAGAAGTGGTATTGAAGGTTTCATTGCGAAAGAATTCGTGGTTCTTTTAATATTGATGTCTTTTCCGTGTGAAAGTACTGGGATTATAAATAATATTTTCATAAGACTTCAATATAATATATATTTATGAAGTATTTTATTACTGCAAAATACCTGTAGAGTTTCTAGCGAATATAAATGATTTTGAAACAGCGTTTACTTTTTTGGTTATCAGCAGAGTATGTCGAGATATAAAATATGGGTTTGAATTCTATTACGTTTGCTGTAACAATGTATGGTATAAAATTGCCGCCCCCCGCTTTTTTTTTTTTTTTGCTCCTCATTTGCGTATTTCTGCGGTTCTAATCCTGTATGACGTGATATTTTTTTTGTCATCCATCTCAAAACGGTGGTATAGGAAGCGAATTGAGTAGAAATATTAGATGACATTCTTTTAGTCTATTTTGGTGAGAGCAATTTATTACGCCTTTTTTCGATGGTAGCGCGAAGGTAGGTATTTGTAGTTTAGTGAATAACTGTTCAGGCGATTTAGCTTTCAACTAAAACATTTAGAGAGGGGGCAGGTGTGAGTTAATGTGCTTGGAAAGAACTAAAAATATTAGCCAAGTGTTTTTTCCCTCCTTTTAATTCTTGTTCTCAAATACCTTTCATACTCACTAGTATCTTATTAATTTTTTGCTCTTTCTTTAAATTTCTTTTAGCTAATTTAATTTAAAACGCTTGCCAGAATAAAGATTCCCCCAACTGTTCCATTACTTATGTTCTTCTACTTTGTGTGACATTTACTGTATGTTTATATGACAAAGGACTGTAATCTTTAAGATCGTAGGGTTTTTTTGTACTACGTTGAATTTGAAACCCAATTTTTTTTATATAATTGGATTTTTAACCTTGTGTATCTGGTACCATATATCTGAAAATAAAGATTTTGTGTGTGTGGTTATTTGACATTATAAAACATTCTTATTAAGTTTTGATAACTCGTCCCTTTTTAAAGCAATTACTGTATTTAAAGAAATGTTTTGACTGTCTCAATTGTAGCTGAAGTATTAAACTTTGAGCATTTCTTTGGAAAGTATGACTGGATATCTATACTGAAATTATGTTGTGAAATTGCTTTATGAATTCAACGGAAAGAAGAGAAAAACCCTTCAATAGATTTTAAATAGTAAAAACATTTCCATATTTTGACGGAGAGTTATCTCTGATCTTGGTCCTCTTTTATTTAATTTTTTTTTTATCATACGAAGAGTTTGCAAGCAAACATATAAAATAGTAGTAAAAAGCCTTTGCAATTTAACGCAATAATGGACTGCAACTTCTATTTTTGTATGTAAAATTCCTCTTAAAAACTTAAAATCTCTGTATCTAGGTGATATCTTTCATATTATTTATATTAACCGCCGCTGAATTTAATTTGAGATGCATCAAATCTGGATTTATATTTAAAATGTCAGTTAAATTTGGATTACTACTATTATCTTATTTCTCCTTATATTTGTCTTTTGTTTCGCTCAAGCAGAGGCTTACTTTTGTTATATCTTCCGAACTGATTGTTTGCGAATAAGTTTATTTAAATAAAAAGGTTTATTTAGCTCTTACTGTTTGCTTAAGTTTGATTCCTGAACACTTTTCTAATCTAGGAAACTTCACGGGACTTATGAAGGTTAAGAAAAATTATTTGAAGAATATACGAGACAAAAAGGGTGGTTTCAGAGTTATTAAACATTTTTTTCTATTGTTATATGAAATTTAAATTGATATAATTTAACCAATAGACAATAAGCTTTATAATATATATATATGTGTATGTAAGCGTAATTAATAATAAAATAGACTTTGACCGATCATTTAATTATCCATTGTGTTTTTAAAGTTTAGCATTCTTGCACGGATTTCAACTTTATCATTATTTCAATGCTTGAAAGAAGAGGGAATATATATATATATATATATATATATATATATATATATATATAGAGAGAGAGAGAGAGAGAGAGAGAGAGAGAGAGAGAGAGATATGTTCTAGAAATTTTATCGACATACTACAAATTGATTTTTTAGAGGTAGTTATATATATATATATATATATATATATATATATATATATATATATATATATATTCTCACATGGGAGACATCAGAATGAGCGTGTATCATTCTGAATAAAAGCAGTAATACGTATAAAGCAATTTCTACACGTACTACTCGTTTGCATTCATGCTTTATATTTGATCTCGTGTTTTTTAGTAATAAATAATAAGCCATTAATTTTATTTCTTTTATATTTTTTGAATAACTTTTGAGAGCAAAGTCTTGTTTTGATAATATTGTACTGGTTTGTTTATTTTTCCTCGACTTTCTATTAATATTTGCGCAATATGTGTTTATCTCTTTAGCTAGTGCTCTTGTCCATTGTTCTAAAAGTCTTAAGCATATTTCGCAGTCTCTAAACAAAAATTTTATTTCCGTTTTGATGTCGTTGGAGTGGTATGAAAGTTAGTCAGCTCAGGTGTCGTCTTTGTCACTTGACCGAGGTTTAAAATTTCGAGGTCCGTCGGCAATAGCCCTCGTATTGCTTCTAGTGCGACGTTAATAAAATCAATCAATCAATTCGTTTTGATGACTTTAGTAATGTAGAGCACGAAGAGATTGAATTAGAATCGAATATTGAAATTAGAATTTCGGTTATCAGTGCAAATATCTTACAAAGGAGCGCACCATCTTAGGATAAATGAAAATTTTGTGCAAAAACTTCTTTATTTATTATTTTTATGAGAAATTCAAGAAATGTTAAAATGTAGAAATGTGAGTAAAAGCATTACTTATTCTTATATTTCTCTGCATATTATGTTCAATCCTGCTACATAATTGTAATTTGATATTCAAAATTAAATTTGAACACGTTTCTTAACAGAAAAAAAAATTGAGTGTTTACATTAATAAAGTGATATAAATAAGTATTGTATTAAAATATACTGTTGTTCTTGTATTCAGATAATGTAATTAATAGTGTTTACAGTTATTAGATTGTGATATATTAATGTGTATCATTTTTCTATCTGAAGCAAATATTTCCTGTTTATGTTCTTTCTGTTTTTAAACACTATGCGAAGAAAGAGATGGAAACACTGTTCTCAACAAGCAATGCTTTTACTTGTAATTTGTTTCTATGATTTTATTAAAACCACTGATTTACTAACTTGTTTAACTGAAAAACTTTTTTTTTTTGCATTATGTGTTTAAATAATTAATGAATCTTACTCGAAATTTTGTTGGAACACTGTTTTTCGATGTCAGGAGTACAACGAAGATAAAAGTTGTTGTAGGAGTAGAAGATCAGATTCGCCGTTAAGAACAAACTGGGTTGGGCACATCCTGTTCTTAGTGAAGCTCTTTTTACTGCTATATCCTCATTCTCACCTAGTGTGGTTCATCAACTTGATTTTTTTTCCCGTGTTGACTTTTTAAAATTCATTTTCCTGTTCGTTCTATATGAAGCGCTAATTTCTCGGCTTTCGCGGTGAATTAGAGTTCATTTTGTGAATATCACAGTGGGTGCATGACCTTTAACTCAAACTTTTGATTTTGCTTTTCTGATTTGTTTCGCTGTTATATTGCTTTCAGGTTGCAGTGGAAAAACGTAACTTCAGGTCGCAGAACTTAAGAAGTGACTACAATAAATATTAAGACTATTATTTTCTTACATAAATGTTTTTGTTCGCTTTGGCCTTTATCAGTCTATCATTTTCTCCAAAATTCCATCTGTTTCGAAGTTATTGATTTTAATGTAAGACAGATTCCGAAGGTTGTTGCTAAATATTTATTTTCTAATATTCTTTTATTAAAGATACTTTCTGGAATAAACATTAAAATACTTTGAATAAATTGATTTTAAGGAATGTAGAAAGTTCTATATAAAACGTAATTTATGACGTGCGCTTATAAATTGTACTTTTTATTTTTTTATTTTCATAAGATATTTTTAATTTTTATAGTTATAATAAAAATCATTGGTTCCAATTTTATTTTGCATCGGTTTTTTTTTAGTTTAGGAAAGAAAAAGATCGTGTGACTGTAAGAATAAGCAAATTTCATATTTCTAATTCTTGATGCGGCCGCAGTACCCGAGTGGTCATGGTCGCGAGCCCATGGTCAGCATTGTTTCCATCGAGTCGTGGGCTCGATTCCTGGAACTACTAAAGACTTCCTATGTAGCCGGGTAAATGCACGTTAAATCTGTTGAGGCTCAATATCCTCATGTTTAAGTGGTGTAGAAGCTTAGAGAGGGAGTACAAGCTCGGTTGTTCTCGTAACTTTATTGAGGTTTAAAATAACGAAGTCTGTCGCCAATAACCCCCGTATTCCTTCAAAGTACGACTTTAATTAACAATCAATCAAATTCTTGATATTATCAAACTGGTATCATTCTTGTTTCCCCCCCCCCATTCTTTATCGAAGGATTCTCATTGTAAGACATCTCTGAAATTGCTCATATAATATTGATCCCCCCCCGCCTCTTATTTACATCATTGAGTGATTTTCATGTATATGAGGGGGTTTTTTTTTTTTCATAATTTTTTTTTCTTTCTTTTTTCCCCCCATATGGCATTTGTAAGTATGAGTTATGCATGACCAATGGAGTTACTTCTAAGTATTTCTGTTTACAAATTATTTATTTATAATATAAAAATTTAAATAACTGAAAACTTATGTTACCCATAATATTAATTATAACTTAAATTTATGTTACCCATGTGTTTTAGAATCCACATCGTTAAATTTTGAAAGAAGTAAAAGATCCCCGAATACGTACTAATTTGGTTTCAAAACGCTTTCATTCACCTTCTTTCCATTGATATTGAATTGTAAAATGTAAATGTATTAGAGCTTATAAAAGAAATGCATACAATGAGGTTGTTGTAAAAATCTACTGTCGGGCTTAAAAGAAGAGCCAGGATTTTGAGGATTGAAATTATATATATAATATAAGAATCTAATGATATGCATTGCTAATATTTTAATCTTGCAATTTAAATGATTAATCTGTAAAATTCGAAAGTTTCGCAATTTTTTCTCATTCTAATACAATAATTTCCTTTGTTTTGGACTAAATTAGATCTGCTTAGATCCAATATTCCTTTCAGTTTAATAAATTCGGAAAGCTGTTTATTTATTTTTGAGAAACGCATTTTATCATTACCATGTTTCGTCTTGAATTAATTTCGACAGATCCACCTTAGACTCCTGAAGTGAAAATCTTCGCTTTGCGCCCATGATAAAGTTGCGAAATAAAATAAAATTCGGAAAAGGAAAATTAAATTTGGCATGTATATTGGTCAACATCCAAGGCCATCGCCTGCGCTCACTGCTGTATCCGGTACAATACATCACTGTAGGTGGATATCACCTTGGACTTGATCTTTTCAACCACCTTGTTCTTCTGTTGGAACCTCTAATAGATGCGAAGATATGAACCTTTCTTGATGGTTCCAAAGGATTCCGTGTCGCTCCACCCGCACTGCTAATGTATCTTTTCTCCACTTCAATTGCAACCTCTATCTGTTATCAGTTGAGATGATCCCATAAATTGAGCTGTTGTTGTCTTGTGAAGTGTGCTATTACCGATTTGAGCAATTTATCTGATAGTCGGTTTCAGTCGCTTGGAAAGATTTAATTTGTGTTTCAGATAGAACATTTAATATCCATTATCGCACATTCTTTTGGGATATGAATGGAAAAGACTTTTTTATTATTTAATTTTTTATGTGTTTGTGTGGTGTAACATAGGAAATAAGATTAAAGGACTAAAATTATTTTAAATGCTTAACATCTTAACTAAGTATCTTTTTCCAAGTCAAAAGAGTTACTGAAGTGAAAACATCTTTTTTTTCTTCTTTTTCATGTGGGTATTTTTTACCCTTCAGCAGAAATAAGTATAGGATTATATTGAGTATATTTATGCTGATGAGTTTGAAATATTAAAAAAAAAATTGACAAATGATATAATTTTTAGTTTGACTGTTGTTTTTATACGTAATATTATTTTGTGCATTACACGCGCATAATTTTGTTGTTATAATTTGATTTTATTTAAGTTTTTACATTTTCTTAATTCATATTTTTGTTCTTGTGTAATAATTCTTTTTTCGGTATGTTGCTCATAGATGAATCATTGAGTTTTTAAATGAAGGTTTTGAATGAATGTTTTATAGAATGCTTTTTTTTTTTTTTTTTTTTTTTTTTGTGGGATTAAATCGAAAAATGATTTTTAAAAATGCATGTGATTTTCTTTTAAATCTCAAAAGAGAAAAAATCTTTCTCAGTCTCTTTACTTTTAAGCTGTTATTACATATTGAAGCTTTCTATGTTTCCCATTTTGTTAATCCCTACAATCCCTGATGCAAAATCATCAACGTTATTATTGGAAAAATTGTGTCGGCTTTCGTGAAATAAATCATTTCCAAAGAAAAGACGCATTGATTTTCTATTTTAAAAACTCAAACAATGAAGATCTCTGTTTCTGCTCAGAAGCCTCATTGCTTATTAAACGCGTCTATTGCGCTATAAATAGGCAAAGATTACAACTGTGGTCTTTGTGAGCGTAATCCCTGTTTGAACAAAGCCGAGAGTAAATTTTTCAAACCTTGCTTGACGAACAGCTTCACGCATCATCGCATCTACATATTTAACTCCTTCATTAAGAAGAGGATTAAAAATAGCCCATATCTCTAATAGCTGTTTAACTTCGTGTTATGGATTAATAATTACCTTTTGCCGTCCTTTCGATTTAGTAGTGCAGATGACTTTAATTGATAATTTCGACTTGTATTCTTCGAAGACGAGTTCAAAACGACCACGCCCGTGCTACGCCCTGGAAAGCCCCAGAGCTGACTTTCTATCGATTTATTGGGCTGTTCGAGGTCATTTTTAGTCTGATTTCGGGTACCACCTTCTATTTGTGCGTGGTAGTTCAATGGAATGTAGTCATTTATATTTCCAGACGAAAGTTTCTTGTTTTATTAAGTGTTTCCCATGCAAACCTCAAGGCAGAAAAAACTTAGATTGCATGATATATATATACACTCATTCAGATTTGGAACTATCAACAATGTAATGTCGTTCCGTTTAAAAAAATAACCAAGATTGTAAGATAAGTAAACATTGCTTTTAAGTAACCTTGTTATGCCGAGTATTGTTTAAGCGAAAGATTTTTTTATGATATAGATTATAATTTAAATTCACACCAATTGTATAAAAAATATAACACACACACAAACAAGATAACAGAATTCTCACATTGCGAATGGAATTATGTCGGAAATTATATGCATAAATATAACTTAAAAATATACATATTTAAAAACTTTCGGCACTATATTTCAAAATTTTTTATTCAAAATGCTGTTATTAAAGTATGATATATTGCATATTAATTAAATGTACGTATTATATTTATAATATAGATATAAAAGTTGTATTTTAAAGTTAAGGCTCTTGGTAGTCGCGTCGCGTTGGAGGAGTAATTTGAATACGGATTATATATAGATTATGAATAGATCTTATTAGTAAATAACGGGAAACCTGGTTCAAGTGACTTTCTAAAGTTTTAATATATAGTTGACTATTACGGAACATTACTCCGTCTACGAATAAAAAAAGTAAGTAAAGATATTTTAATGTACATAGATATTATAATACCTATGTACAGAATTTACAGTACATTCAAAATGTAAGACATTCTTTTACTCTACTGACTGGTAAAATTAAGTAATTGTTCCCGAATTGGGTCTTCTTATCTCTTGTACATAGAGAGTTTCAACTATTTACACTCAATCAAAGTTTTTATTTCTGTGTCACTAAATAATTATTGATCTTTTAACCTTCATAATTACTTAAAAATTTCTAATGGTCTCTGGATCCATTAAAAAAAACTACTGCTTCTCTTTTATAATTGTCAATAAAACTTTTTTTTCTCAAAATTTTTTTTTTTCCTTCAGAGGTTGGCCCAATTGCAGAATCTCACTTCTCTCTGTACCATCTGACATCAACGCTAATTTTTCTTTCTTTTTTTTCAATGTTGCCGAATGATAATGTTGCTTGTAATTCGGAAGTAATCCCCACTTTTTTGAATGTCTGCTATTGGCCTTTTACACCTGCGCTTGCCATTTCCTTCCTTGTTTGCTTTTAATTCCCATTCAATTTGGATGGTTGGCGACTGCATGGCGTCTTCTTATAGCGCTACTTACCTGTCAGCTAAACTCCTGCTCGACTGAATGAAGATGGGGGGGGGGTACGGGGGAAAAAAGTGTACAATGAACTTGTTTTTTGAAAACTTAATTACTAAATGTTAGAAAGATATCTTTGTGGAACTAATGTAGAGTTAAGGAAAGGTTTTTCTTTTCATCTTATCATAAATAGCTTTTTAATTTGGGGGGGGGGGGATTCGAGAAATATATTTGCTTTATAAGTAAATAACTTGTTGTAGTGGAATAAATTTTACTCTGTTGTCTTTCAAATTTCTTTTTTTTTAATGTATTCTTTCTTCTGTCTTTAAAGTTGGAAAAATAATTGTTGTCTGTAAAGAACTGGAAAAATAGAAATATTTTAGTTAATAATAAGCGAGCCACCTAGTTTTATCATTATCTCTCTCTCTCTCTCTCTAAGATTGGAAAATAAAGATTAATGTCGAAAAATGGGCAGCAGTCTTGTTTTCCAGAAAAATAATTATTAACACTCCATCACCCATCTCCTACAACACACAAATCCCATAGTCTCAAAAAACCAAATATCTCGGAATCATACTTGACAAAACACTAACGTGGAAAGAAAACATAACTTACTCGCAACAAAAATTCCGGAGAGCTAGATGCAGTATTTACTCCTTAATTTGCCGGGATTCAGAAATGACTCTTCAAAACAAACTGCTTCTGTACACAGCCGTTCTCAGACCCATCATCACATATGCATGTCCCATTTGGGCGAATGCGGCGAAATCTAATATTAAACTCCTAGAAACTATTCAAAGCTCAACACTCAGAATGATCTCTAAGTCTAAATGATATATTAGAAACAATGAAATATCAAAAGCAACCAAAATTCCCACATATGGAAAATATGTACAAAAAATAGCCATCAATTTTTTTGCATCTCTTAATCACACCAACAACACCAATATGATAATTTTAGAAAACTACACGCCCAGAGAAAACTCAAAAAGACCCCGCACTGTATTACTTGATTCCTACAACCCTCCATAACTTTTAAAATTTTAATACTTTAACTCATTAAACTTTTATTTATCCTATCTAAGAATAATTCTACATAACTCTGCCATATACGCCCACTCACATTATCACACACTCCATAGAATCACAGCAACTCTGGGCAGCCAATAGGACAGTTCCCCTCCGCGAGAAGACAACCAATAGAAATCCAGGCTTTCAGCGCCCTCTCTTACCGAAACCTATACCTCCAAAATGCCATCTTTAACAGACCTCAGCATCAACCAATCAGAGTCCATCAACTGATCCACAGTTACAGAATGTTTAAATCCAAGCCAATAGCCAAGTTTTGCATCTAATATTAACCTGTCCAAGCTTGAAGGGCGCTCCGCGGCTTATGCGCTCGAAAACACGTTCCAAAGAGTTCTCTCTCTAAACAGTTTGGAAAAATATAGTATTTATTATAGAACAGCAATTCAGTGACACATTTTTTTTGAAACTGAAAACAACTTTATTTTGTTCTTTTGGACCCATGTTTATATGCAATACTCTTGTTATATTAATATGTAGTTTTGATCTTCATTATATATAGGTACTAATTCTTATTTCGATAAACAACTTATTTTATTATAATACTTATATTTATGAATTAAGGTAACATCGCGTGTAAAGAGGATTCATAATTTTTACCCTTTACGTAATAGTATATATCTTTATTTAAGTGAAATCATTGCTCGAAAATATATATTTGAATTTAAATCTTTGAAACATTTGCCGAACGAATGACACATGTACATTTGCTTGATATTTATTTCCTATCGTATAATAATTATTTAGGGCAGCGTTTCTCAAACTGGGTTGCGAGTTAGTTTTTGGTGAGTCGCGACAAGAACTTACACGTACCGTCTTTCGTTAGCATGCGGTAATCGGGTGCCGTGGTCACCAAACCCTGAGTTAAGTGAACCTCGAGTTTCAGAAATAAACTATAAAAAACGCTGGAGCACAGCTGGCGAAATAATCGAATATCATTCGAAAACAGGAAAAGAAGAGACATGAGTCAAAAAGAGGGTGCAAAGAAGTGGAACCCGCCGCTAATCTTTAAAGAAACGCGGCAACGAGTGAAAGCTAAAAGTAGTATAATAAAGCTAAAAGGACAGGAGGGAAAGCCCTTCACAGCTCTTAGTGAAGAGGTAATCGTGTCCATTGTAAGAAGGTGGCAAAGAAACATTAAGATAAAAGGAACGCAAAAAAAAAAAAAAAGGGGGGGGGGGGGGGGGGGTGGGGGGGGGTGGGGGGGGGGTGATTCATGCTCAGAAAGTTGAAACTAAAAAGGTCAGCAACGGAGGGTTGCTTTTCTCAGGTCGTAAATTGGCGACAGTGATTTTCGTCACAAAGAAGGAAAGATAAAATTCCGACATAGTGGAGATGATCAAAAGGAAGTCAGGGGAATGCATCTTTTTAAAGGTTTGGGCTAAGAGAGAGTAGACCATTTTAATACTTTTTGTTTTTTTTTTGGGATTTTTTTTTTTTTTTTTTTTCCGTTCCATTTTTTTCTTAGTCGCATAACTTTTATGCTGCGAATTCGAAATTGCAAAGTTGATTCGCTCTTCTTACTTGCTACTAGATGTTTATTGAGGGATTAGAATGAGATACAATTGAATTAAGAAATATGGCTGATAGCCTCTGGATTTTTTTTTTTTATCGGAATCGACTTTCAGTTCTTTTTTTGGAGGAATATCATCGAAAAGTAAATTGACGCATGAACTAATAAACGAATCACATAATTCTGAAGTTTTAGGAAAATTTGGATACTTGTTTAACGCAGCACACCAAATTTGGCTGGTATAAAAAGAAAAAAAGAATTTTGACGACGCCATGTCTAGCAGTGATATGATCGTACGATTCTGCTTGCGTATGCATTAGTCTTTAAGTGGCTGGTTATTATTTGTTACTCGTAGTGTTTATTTATATTGTTTTCTCGTCTATTTTATTGCGTATGAATAGCGGTTGATAAATAAGATGCGAATTGCAGACCAAAGCAAATCGTCAAGCACAAATTCATAGAGACAAAACTGAAGAAAAGTGGTAAAGAAGTCTGAATCTCAAACTGTGTGTGTTATTTGCAATGAAATACTTGTAAACGTAAACATGTACCCAAATAAATTACATTGGTACTTTGAGAGGAAACATCCCGATATATATAATAAAAAGTCTTGAATTTTTTAAAAGAAGGCTGGCCGTGTTGAATATGTCAGAATTAAAACATCTCCACTTGACCAAGATCAACGAAAACAAAATGCACGCTTCATATCTTTTGAGTAATCGAATTCCGAGAACTGGTAAGCCGCATACAATTGGCAAAACTTTAAGTGCTTTCAGCAGTTAAAGAAGCTGTGAACTTACTCGTATGTTTTTTGGTGAAAAAATCAACTCGAAAATAATAGTATTTTCGAATGACATTGTAGCTCACCGAATTAAAAATGACTCAGTGGGCAGAAAATCAACTGGTCCTAAGAATTACCGAAAGTAAATTTTTCTCGCTGTAACTGGACGTATTTACTGATATATAAGGTTTGTTCCACTTTTTTTTTTTGTTTTCTTATGTTACATATGGAACAACGAATCTCATGAAGATATGCTGTTTGTGAACCAATTATTCGAAATTCTTTTCCGATGTATTCTAAGCTCTCGACATTTATATAGAATCCTAAGATTTAAAATATAAATGAAATGTGTTGGTATATGTACAGATTTTTGGAGCCATATGCGCTAAAAAATGTTGTGACTCAGGTGTTTACAGTTAATCCGAATGCATCATGGACTCATTGCACATATTCACAAGGAAGCATTATCAAAATATATGCCAGATGGTGTAAAAAAAATGTTTTTAGTTTTGCTTTTAAAATAGACAATTTAACAAAATCAAGACTGTCACAATCGTTCTAATTTGTAATAACTCTGCGAAGAGATGAGGAACAACCACAAACCATTTCTGCATTTAGAAGTACGTTGGCCATCAAGCGGGAAAGTACTAATAAGATATGAGGTTGCATGGGTTTGAGGAATTCGGTGAAGAAGAGTCACAATACTATTTTGGTCGATTGAAATGAATTAGCAATATCGATAAATCGTTTTTGAAGCTCACATATTCAGCAGATATATTCATCAAACGTAATGTTTTAAATGTATACTTATAGGGCATGGGAGATTAAAGTATATTTGAAATTCATGATTAAATTCATGGATTCATAAAAAAAAAGGGGGGAGGGGGGACCAGCTTTAGAAGACCACTAATATAAGTGTTTTGTAACATTTCAATTGCTTATAATTGAGAATAATGTGAAGGTTTACGGTGGCATAATTTCCGTGATCCCAAAACATTTGAATGCTTTGAAAGAAAATTTTGATTATTACTTATTCAAGAAATGAAAAATGGCCAGGAGAAGAACCGGATTGTGTATCTCTTTCACGCAATGTTACTACTGGTATATCGTCAAAAGCAGGTGAAGACATATCGAACCAATTCGAAAATGCATTACTGAAATGGAATATAAATTGTTGTAAATTAACAAATTTCTAGTTATCTATTCCCACAAACTTTTCAATTCTTCTTAATGAAGCTTTGAAGATATTACTCCCTTTTACATATACCTATCTTTGTGAAGTTGGATTCTTGGCAGTGGTAAGAATTGGAACTATCTGCAATTGTTGACTCCTTTCGTCTGAAAATAGATTGAATTGACCTGCATTTTATTGCCATCAACAACAGAAATCGAAAACAAGTGTACTTTTTTTTTATACAGGCCTTATAAGAATTTTTTTCGTAACATTACATTTAAAAATTAAAAAAAAAAAAAAAATCTACTGAAATTCCTTTTTATCCCATACAACTAACCCGTGGTGCACCATGTGCGGAGTGGGGGGTTGATTTCTCGAAATATATGACCCATAAAACCTTTTTCGAAAATAATATGTGCTTTTCGTCACTAAAAAAATTCAATGCGCCAAGGATGAAGTGGATCTTTATAGATTTGGTTTCTAAAAAACGAGCCTCAGTAGTTAAAAGTTTGTGAACTTTTGATAGATTTCAATATTTACTTTCAGATTTGTTGTTGCGATCATTGGGAATTAAGATAAAATCAGAAATATCAATTCTTTGAAATTTATTTTGGAATTAATGCTTTATACAGACTGCTTTCGCTCGATGAATTTAGGAACATTAAAGTCTTAACTATGCTAAAATGACATTGAATTTTTTTAAAAAAAGAAGAAGAAAGTATTTATCTACTGCGCTGAATTTTGATTAAGGTCGGATTACAGCAGAATTGGTATTAATATTGACTAAATCACTTTACTCTTCGCAATCATTTTTAAGTAATTAATACCTTACAATTTTTATTTTTAATTTTAATTTTGCAATGAATTGCCAATACATCGTATTCATATATAAATCACCTGTTGACTTATTGTTACAAAGTAATTTGTAAGAAATATTTCATCATACTGGTGAAACTGGTTTATTTACAGGAATATCAGATTAATATGTCTACTCCCCCCTCCTCCCGCTATGAAATACTCATCGAGTTTATTTCTAAATATAATCTCTGATATTTTAGCTTTATTCCTTTGTATTAGTATCCTTTATTGAGTTTTTATTTTAATTTAAGCTATTCATTCCTACTTAATCTCGGTATAGTTATCTGTAAATGACAACCTTCAAAAAGTTCCTTTAAGAATCTGGGTGGAGGTGTAATTTTAATTTAATCTTTTATGCCATTATTATAATTTGTAAATACTCTGTTATTATGATTTAATATCGATTTCACCAATACGTATTGAATTAGAGTAATTAACATTTATCGAAAAACAAATTTTTCATTCCCCTGATTTACACTTTTTAGCTACACTTTAACTCCGTTTGCGCACTAATTGTGTGTACACTGTACATATCTTTCTGAATGAAGACTCTGGCTTAAAAATTAAAATATTTTTTAATAACAAAACTAAAACATGCTAAACATTGTATATTCTCCTTGCAGAGAAAGATTTCAAATTTATAAACAGAACCATCTCATGTGAAAATAATCACAGTACTTAAATTATTTTTGTGAATAATGCCGTACTTTCGACTGTAAAAGACAACCAATTGCCTTAAATTCCTGTAGTTGACTAATTTATATTTAATATTTATATGCTTAGTTTTACTATTTCCAACATTATTTCTCGAAAAATAAATTGCTGCTGGATTGTCACTGTACATTACAGAACTTTTGAAATCAGTTAAATTACTGAAATTCTTGAATACCTCGTAGCACATTTTGCATTTTCAGTTAAAGCAATAAATTCAATTTCCATTGAACTTAAGGCAATACATTTTTGTTTCTAGAACTTGCAAAATTTTGGCTTATTTTCTAAGAAAATAACTATCCCTTCAATTTGGTTAAAAGATTAATTTCAATAACGGAAAAACATTTAAATTATTATAAATTTCAGTAGTTTAATTCTAATTGGACCTGATTAACTAAACCGTTGCCATAGGCAACATCTTGACCGAGAGATATTTTGGCACTTCCTGTTCGTATGAAAAGCCCTTTTTATTGTAAAAATGATTGAAGCTTAAAGCGTAAAAAAACATTTCTTTTTTATAATATATGAGAACAAACGCAGTGAGGTGAAAGTTTGATCGGAAGGTGACAAGAGAGCAGGGTCGACCAACCGTTCTTTTCTTTTCTATTTTTTCCGTATCTATTAATGCTGAAGAAATTCCAGTCCTCTTACTTTTTCCCTCCTCATGCATAGCGTTGCACCGGCAGTGCTTGACGGTTTCCCCGTGAAAAACTTCCTGTGTCTTCAAAGGTCGTCGTGGAGAAACCCGTCGGTTTTATCCTTTGTGTTTTAAGTTAAAAGACCCCACCCAAATTGATTTTGTTGCTGCTTCTTTCAAAGATAAACGCGAACAGTGGTTTTCCTCGTAACTTGTTTAAAATTTGATTTCTTTTTTCCCCCTCCTTTTTTTAATACCATTAATACAGAAGCTTTCGACTGCCTCTGTGAGTTTTGAATGGGAACTTGACATCCATTTTGATTGTAATATTTTTGTTATTGAATTGATTGCTTAAGAACATATCACTGTCGTCTATATATTATTACTGTTATTCATTTCAGATTAACTTCTTTTTTTAAAAAATCGAAGTAGGTTATGGGATCTCATGAGGTTTTCACATAATTAACTGAATTTATTGATTGTATACATAAAATTTAATTGGATTGTGAGTAAATTTGTTTGTTTTTTCATTGATGTAGCTTTTAAAATGATCTCTGATTGATACCCGTGTTTTTTAGTTTGTGGTAGTCTGAAAGCCACGGGAGTTTTATGTTCTTCGTCTTACGTTTTTGAATTTAGATTCTTTCAAAGGTCGTTAAATCCAATCAAATCTTAAATACTTCACAAGACACGGTGGTCAAATTTGTAGAGGGAGAAACTTGCCGAGGCCGAATATCTTCATTTTAATTTGTTTCAAACTTGCAAATCTATTGTCAATCATCCATTACGTAATTGTAGTACTATGTTAAACGAAAAATATTTTCCTATTGTTATTCTTATTTGAAAGCTTTACTTACCGTCCGTAGAAAAAACTGAAAAAGATTTTAATATTCCTTACTGTTATGAATTAAATAAGCTCTGTTATAATCATTTGTTGTCCAGTTGCCACTTTTATTTAATTTTGAAACAAACAAATAAATCCTCTGAACTTATCCCTATCTTATTAATTTCAATACTTGTTTAACAAATGTATATCTTCAATCATATCGTCGTTTCCGCTTTCAGACTGTATTTTGTTTCCATTTGCGATGAGGTATTTTTAAACTACTTAGAATCTTCTTAGCTTTTTTCCCCTTAAGATTTTACGTGTTACAAGTCTTCTAAGCTTCTTTTCTTAAGATTTTACTTGATTTCGAATATATCACATTTATTTCGTATGTGTCACTTATATTACATGAATATCAGTTGATAATTACTGGTCTCTACTATTATTCATTTTAAAATACTTTCATTTGCTTTAAAAATGATGCTTTAAGTATTTAAATGGCCTTAAATAAAGTTTATTCTAATTTATTCCTGTATGTGTATCCGTAGAATTAAAATCCAAACTCGATTCAACGATCAACAAGGCAAATCCAAAATTTCAATTATGCCATATTTTCTGTGTTTTCAATCCAACATTTTACAATTAAAATATTTGATGATTTCTGAAGTAATTATTGCAATTTTAAAATGAAATACATTTAAGGAGTTAAGAATGCAAGGATATTGCTTGCTATTTTTAGTATGTCATTTAATTTTCATTTTCAAATTTAATGGAAAGTTGTTATAAACATTTATAATCATGCTGAATTTAAACTGTTGAATATATCATATTGTCAAATTCAATTTGTATAGCGTGATATAGTTACTTTTTCTTTAAGCTGTTGCATTTTAAACCAAACAGATTTTAACTAGGTAGAAATTAAGCGATTTTATTGAATAAATCCGAAATTTTTTTTTATTGATTTCAAATCTCTCTTTTAAAAATTTACGTAGTTGTTATACCCTCAAACTTTTCGGGATTGATTTATTTTCTTGCATTAAATTGTATCTGAAGTCGTATGAGCATAAAAGTCACGTTGAAAGTATAATTTCTCTGATTGAATATGCTATAGTCGATTCATATAATGATTGAGGAGATTTCAGTGTCTTGAAGTTTATTTCTATACCAAATTTCGTTTTTCAATGCTTAGTTAAAATTATATTGATTTAAAATTTCATTTTCGATTGCTTAGTTTAAATTATATTTCTTTTTGAAAGGCTGTTGTGAAAGGGATTTAAAATTTTTCTAGAAATGATCTATAATAAATGTTTACATCATTTTAAAGAATATTTACCATGTTAAACTATTAATCCATTTAAATTTGGAACTGTAAGGGAAGAACATTCTACATCGACATAAGAAAATAAATTCTGTTATATTCATTTATATACTTGATATTAAATTTTATTATTATTTTTTATTTTATTTCACTTATTCTCTGTTTTATTGTATTACTTATCTCTATTATTATGATCGGTTATAAATTATGGATTATATTTGTAAATTTTAAAGACATATAAAATTATTGTACCTAAACGTTATACAGCTAATTTACTGACTCCTACATTCCAGATCTTAACGTCTGTAAGTTGGATTATACGAGGCGGATTGAAGATTAAGATGTAGGATCTTAAGGATAAAAAATGTAGTTTCTTTCGCGCCACTCCATAGCAAAACTAAGGTTAATCCATGTGGCTTAGGAGATATAGAAGCTTGTGGAGTTAGTAGTCGATTATTGCCCAATTCCTTAGGGACTATCGTAGGATTATTCTGGTGTAATTTTGGTTTCTTTTCGTATTTCTACAGTGTGTACTTATCGTATTATAAGATGTTTCAGTGAAGTTAATCAGTAGATTTGTGGAAGAATTGTTCAATCATCTAACATTAGATATATATTGCAGGTATTGTTTGTTACTGTCATCTGCTTTCGAATGATCGCTATTATGAAATAATTTCTCTCCTCTTCAAGAATTGGATTCTTTTCAATAAAATTTATATGTGTGGCGCGGATTTAAACTGGAAAAATATTCATATTTTCAATCATTGCTATCATGAAGGGAAAAAAAAAAATCTTTTTATTCATATAAATTTGAGACGACACACGTTGGTGTGGTGTGGAAGTTAAGAGAGGAAATTCCAGCTAAGTAAGTCGTCCTTGTCACTTGATCGAGGTTCAAAATTACGAGGTTCGTCGCCAATGGCCCTTGTGTTGCTTCTAGTGCGGCATTAACAAAACGAACCTAACTAAACCTTGAGGCTGCACAATAACTTTTGGTTAAAACAAGGATATTATTTTTATGGACTTTTTTCTCTAGTATTGAAGTTTTTCTATCATCAAACTTATTTTTAAGTTAAAGTCTACCTGGACCTATGAGATCCATCAGGTGCTGTCCATCTCCGTTTCTGTGACCTTTGTGTCTGGGTTGCTGGTCGAGTGGCTTCCCCGCAGAGGGATTAAGGGCTGAGTTGATCCTTGACCAGCTACCCAAACCGAAGCCACTGAGAATCCAACTTGGTCGCCAGTGTTCACAGTTAGATACACTAACCGTAACACCACTTCAAAAACCAAGCTTATTTTCCCTAAATGCTAATTATGAATTGGCTTTTTTGGAGAAACTATCTTAAAATTCGTTTATTCTTTTCTTTAAAAATACTTTTTTTTTTTTTCAAAAAATATTTTTTTTTTAGCTACTTTAGCTTCACTGAACGAATTGATTACATCCTTAAACTGATACTTAGCGAACCCTGTTTCCCCAGATTTCATCTTCTCTTAGGAACTATACATAGTTATCTTAAGCGCCCGTTAAATTATATACTTTAACTGTTTTAATAATATCGTCATCCATCTTAAAAGGGCGTAGTTTTGGAAAGGAGGAGTAATCTACTGTCAACACATATCCGCTGAATTTTTAAGTGGTGTTACTTATTTTGTTTGCTTCCTACGCAGCTTTACATTACATTATAAATGACAGACTTGAAAGGTTATTCTTTAGTGATGATAAATTTGGAGAATTTTACCTGAATTTATTGTAAGAATTGCAGTAAGGGAAATATAATTGAATTTAAATGAAATCCAGTATATATATATATTGGATTTCATTTAAATTTAATTTAATTTCCAAATTTATCGTATACTTTAACTCATCTAGAGAGAAGTTCACTTATATCCTGATTCAATTCCTCTTGATCTTGTAATTTATTTAATGACGCACTCATAAATCTTCATGAACTGATATCTTCCTACGATTTAGATTAGTAGGGGGATTCCCCTTCCGACATGTATAGTCGCCACGTTAAATACCTAAAGATCTCTAAATCTTATACCCATGATCTGAATAATTGCATTTAAATTCCAAACAGGGAAGTTTCTTTCACTTCTGCTATGGCCTCTCTCTCTCTCTCTCTGTATATATATATATATATATATATATATATCTCTCTCTCTCTATATATATATATATATATATATATATATATATATAGAGAGAGAGAGAGAGATCGGAATGAAAAGGAAGAATAAGGGCATATTGATTTAAGTGATGAGTTCTTCGTTTTTCTATATCTTATTTAGAATTTTAGATAATTTCTGTATTTATGTTTGGTTGTGCATCATGAATTTCGTACAATTTTCGAGATAAGCTTCAAAACTTTACTCGTATATTTATCCAAAAAAAAAAACCCCACTTTTATTGCATGATGATTTAAGGTAATACACATACTTATAAAAATGGGTTTTTTAAGGGGATATTACGGATTTTCTTCAGGCTATAGGTTATTCATGTTTGACTCTCACCTAGCTGACTTATTCTGCCTTTCATTTGATCCGCCTACCCATATCCCCGTGGTGCAAATTACAGCTTAAAGCCTTTCACAGATGGAAAATGTGTCTAAAAAAAACGTCCTTGAAACTTTTTTTCCCCCTCTCTTTCTTCGACTAACCCTTTTTCTTTTCGTCAGTGAAAATCGTGCTGTTAAGAAAGCAATTTGTGTCATTTCCTCCGTGACCCGCCGCCATGCTTTGTCAGTCATTCGAACCGCACGCAGGTTAGACCCCTAAAGGTATCTTAAGCCCCTATTCCAACACACTTTCAAGAACAAAGACATTGAGAAGTCCTTAAATAGACCCCAGCTGATTTTTCTTACTTTTACTATATTTAAAGTATAATATTGCCTTGTGCATTAAGATGAAAATTAAGTCTTTGAATTTTTTTAAAAAAAAATTGCTTACGAAATTTTCTGTTGACTGTGTAGTTTATTAATAATGCACCATTTTGGCATAATTTATTTAAACTGAGATGCGGTGATAGCTAAAAATCTTGTCTCTGTTCGTGAGATCATTTAATTAGCGTTGACGTGAACTCTATTAACGCTTGCTTCTCTTAATTCTCTTACTCTAGTTTCTGAAAAGTTTAAAGTGGGAAAACTGTTAGGTTTTAATATAATTAGAAAATTTTGTTAATTTAAGTTTTCAAAAATTTTAGTCAGTGTTGATTTTTCAAAGTGAGGATTAACTTAATTTAAAACAAGCACATTTTTTTGGTTTATGAAACGTTCCATTTCGTTAAATTTTGAATTTATTTTCAAATTTTTTTTTTTTCCCTTTGCGTTTTTCGATACATTTTTTTAAGATTGTCTTCTTAAATTTTGTTAAAATTTAATATTTATAATAACTCGATTGATTGAATTTTAATTATGAATATTAAAGAGAGATATCATTGAAATATTAAATTTATTTTCAGTGTTGTATGTATGTAAAGTATGCTATAATACTTCTGCTAATTTTCTTTTCGGAAATTGAAAAATATTTATGCTTTTTTTATAACACGAATAATTCAAAATTTCATAATCAAAAGTAATAATTTAATTTATAAAATTCATCCGCGTGTTTTATCCTTTGCAAATATTTAAAATATATATTTCCATCTCTGTTTTCTTCGATATTTTGTCAACTTAAACAAACAAACAAACAAACAGATGAATAAGCTATGAATAAGTGTACTACTATAAAAATGTCTCGTTTGCTTCTGCAGCAATAGGGAGACGTGTTTCTGCAAAAACATTCGTTGAGTAGTACTCCGAGAAGCATATTATAATGGTCGCGTAGCTAGAAGATAAGCCTTCAGTTTCAAAATAAAGAGCTGATTCAATGTTTTTGGGAATGATGTTCGCGATGATTTGTTTGGTGGAATTTTGACTCTGAAATGCTTCCCAAACACCATCTTCTATCTCAAGTATGGAAGTGGTTTGGTTCTGGTATGGGTTGTATATCTGCAAATTAATTTAAAACTAAGAAATAGTTTAGGGTCGCATTTTATGTTTCAACAAATTGAATACCTAAAACACATGGCTAAATTGTTTTGTTATGATTTTTGTACAATTGTAAAATGCATCTGCATGCGAATATACCACCTCAATCTTCTCGATATCATTGTGATCAAAATCTTGTAGTCTCTGTTGGAAAATCTCTTCTAAAGCATATAATTAGGATCAAAGAACATTTAAAAACACTATTGCTAGAAAAATGGGCTAATATGTCCAATAGCACAACATAACCCCTTTTAAAATCTATGAACACCGTTTAGAAGAGTACGCAACAAAATATTAATTTATATTCTTAGGAAATTATACGAGATGTATTCTCTCAATATTGGGATTTAGAAATATGTAAATTCAACGTAAAAAGTATGGCATTAAAAATATAAACAATTCCTCGTGTTTTAGCCACATACAATTCTGCACGTGTATTTAATCAATTAATGTTAAACTTAATGGGTATTTTAAGAATATAGTTTTACTTCTTTTAGAAAGAAATTGAGTGTTGTATACTCAATTTTGGGAGCCAATTGTATATTCTTTTATTCGGAATATTTTTTGATTCAAATTTTGTTTAAAAAATCCAAAAAAATTAAATAATTATTATTGTAATAAAAAACATCACTCATATTTCTTGAATATTGCGACAATTAGTCTTAAAATTTTTCAAATAAAAAGCGTTTCGTTTCGTATCGTTTTTTTTTTTTTTTTTTTTTTTTTTTTTTATGGTAATTGCGGAGTTTAACCCCTCCCCGTACTCCATGACGGATTTCAATTAAAACATCTATGTGTCAAAAATTTTATACCCAAATTTTATAAAAACATTATTTTGAATTTTCAATCACAAAGAACAATTTTTGTAAACATTTAAGAAATTAATTTTTGTTCAAAAGTTAATAATTTTCAGCAACAAATTGTGTTCTATTTTTATTAAATTTTGCATAGATGTAACAAAAATTTAATGATTTCAACATTTTTTCAGCACAAAAATTTTAGATTTCAGCCTGTGTCCTCTTAAAATATATTTAGGAATTCTGGACATAGAATTGACTTAAACTGTTATTTTTTTTTTTATTTCAATTTTACGATGTTCAAGTGTAAATTATAATGATTTGTTATAATTAATGCGAAAAGGTTAATCCGAGCGTAAGAAGTTTTTTTTTTTTTTTTTTTTTTATTGCTGATTCCCAAATATACGGTAAGATGATTCTTTCATTTATTAAGAAGAAAAGATTATAATTCTTAAACGTTATGTTAATTCTTTTATTTTTCATTCGTTAATACTGTTTATTGCTGTAAAATGCAAAAGAAATCAATTTAATGTTGTGGTTTCTTATCCCGAGGACTTTTATTTTTATTATCTATATTTTAATTCTCATTAATTTCCTTTAAAATGATTTTTTACTTATTTTTTTTCTGTGTAATTCTATTTTTTTAGTTTCTCACTATTAATTAAAAATACTTTATTAACATCATACTGTATCGTGTTATTTGCCTTTTTGTCTTTTAAAATCAATACCTCCTCAATTATAATCTCTTGTTATTTTATTTATTTGCTATGGTCTCCATACATTACTGCTAGTCGCACAAATCATTCGGAAAGTAAATTTTTGTTAAAAATTGAGGACTAGTTGAATGATGGAATTATAATGCACACAATTTGTTAGATCTGAGCTAGGGGTGGGAATTTTTGTCCTTATGAATGAACTGTTACTACCAGTTCTTGTTCATTTTTAATGAATGCTCTTTAATCCACTTGTTCTTTAGATTGATTGCTTGAACCAAAACCTAAAAGGCATTCGAATAAATTTAACAATATACAATTACTACATATGATTACTCTTTTTATTTGAAGAAAAGTTGAATTTTAGAAAAAAAAAATTACATTTTGTCGTAAATTAATATTAAATAGAACTCTATTTAAATTGAAACTAATACCGGGAAAAATGAATGTGAAATCGTTTTTATATTATAAAGTGTATTATGAATTTTTGACAATAGCATTTCATATTTTTATAGACAAATATTTACTAAAAAAGTCCACTTTTATTGCTTTAATATGTAAAGCATTAGATGATATAGTTTTACTAAAACGCACAAAATGATACTAATATGTGCTTAAACATTGTTTAGTTATACTTTATTCATTTTTAGTGAAAAGAGTAAATTAATAAAGCTACTTTCTAAATATATTAAACATTTAAATTCATATTCAAATCTTATTCGCTTTCCTAATGGACAATAATAAGAATAAAAGAAATTTTTTTTATCAGATTAAAAATGAAAAATACAATTTAAGGGGGGGGGATTCAGATTTGATCCCATTTGGATGTAGAAATCGATTATGAAATGGACATGAATGGTACAAGAGAACCGAAGACCAACCTTTCGAACGATCTTTTCCAATTCGGACTTTGAAGGTCGGTCACGTGAAAGTGCAAGATCTATTTTCCCTCAGCGTTCTTCTAATTAGAACCTACCACAACCTACTGTTGGGAAGACCTACTGCCGAAAGATCTAGTTCTTTCGGATTTTTTCTCCCTAGATCATTCTTCTGATTTCAACCCTGCCTCGCCTCAGAGCCGTTTTCATAGTCTGATCCACCTCAGTGAGCTTTTTTCGAGAATATTTTTCACTGGCGTTCATTTTTCAAGGTCGGCGCTTAACATTTCGTCCCTTTCTCTACCGATGACTTACCTCTACTCCACTTTTCAACACATACAACCAGATGCTTCACCTGTCTCTTGCTTCTTTCTTACTCGCTCAGAGAATAAGTTTCCTTTTTCGGTGCTGGGTCTCTAGAGATATATTTAAGATCCGCTCTTTATTGTTCTGAATGGGAAACACGATGTTAAAGAATAACAACGACAGAATACCAATAACGACTCTGAATAATTTGGAAAAGCCAAACACAGATTTCTGGCGGACTCGTAATAGGTGTGTTCTCGCTCTTTTCAATGAACTAGTTCAAAAGAAAAGTTGATCTTTTGATCCCCAACCCTATCTGTAGCTATATCCTTTCCAGTTGAACTTTACGATATATCTCGTCACATTCCAATTCGAAATTTCGAATAGAATGAGTGTTGACCTCTCTTCTTCAAAATTACGCAACATAACGTGAAATGGTGATTCGTTGTAACTGAAATAATATTTTCAGATATTAGTTTCCAAATACTTCAACCTGAATCAAGGTAATACTTCCGGTGATAATTTGAATATATAACTTGTATGGCTAATGCTTTAGTCTTGCCTCTTGAAGGATGCTAACTCTTAGAGTTATATGTTACACATTGTCACTCTAGTGCCCTCTTGCACTTATCGATAAGTTAATTGTGTTTTAGGAGTTTTTTTTAACCTCCTGCTGTGATATGCTCCGTATGCGAAGCTTATTGTTTATATATGGTGGATTCATTGTATTGTTTCGATTGGATTAAGCAATTCCTTGCGTTGCTGATTAATATGTCTCGTCCTTTAAGTTATCTTTTATTAATAATAAAACACACTTTTGTTTTTAGAAACTAAATTGTTTATCTCAATGTCTCTAATCTATTTAGCTCGAATATCATTTATTTCAGGATCCTGAAGGGAAACATTTTTTTGATTCTTATTTATACCTAATCTCGAAAAATAGTTTATCAAAGATTGAAAATCAAGGATTTAGGGAAAGACGCTAAAATTCTAAAATAATTGCCTCAGGAATCGCGAGTTCATATTTATTTTTGTTTTGTTACTTCCGCTATATTTTATAGAGATGGCTATTGTCGAATTTTCAAGGCATTTACTGTATATGATGTGACAAGTTAATAATGCAAATTGTGTGTGCGTGTGTAAAAACATTCGTTCTGAAATATTTTTTTTTTTTAAAATATTTTATCTCAATGTATTGCTCAATAGTAGTTAATTTTTTTTAATCAATGATAATGCTGTTTTTTTTTATATGAGTTTGAATACAAATACATTACATCCTTGTCTTTTAATAACCTTTCTTGACTCCGTGGCTCATTATGCAGAATTATATTTATAAAAAAAAATTATGAACATTGGTGTGTATGGTGTTTATAAAAAATAATACTTTTCATGCATCATAATACAATATGACATGATGCAATTTCAATTAGCAGGAATTTGTTTCACTAAAAACTTGAAACACAAAAATGTGGCAAAAGTGTTAAATGACACCATAGTTATTAATTAGTAAAAAGCTCACATATATTATTTATATTTTATATTATTTTATCACATATATTCACAGTAAAAGCTCACATATATTATTTTATTGAATTATTTGAATACAGTTATTCTTTTTAAGAAATAACGTTATAATGAATCTACTAAAGAAGAGCAGAGTTGGACGGATCTTCTTTTTTTTTTTTTTTTTTTTTTTTTGCTCCTTTTCTTCAGAATTCAGTTTTTCTCCCTCAAAATTGATCAGAGGCAGTCATATTTGTTGACAGTTCACACATTTCAAAAGCATTCATCATAATTCAAACTCTTAAAGATACTTATTACTATCATATTCTTTTGTATGTTGTGCTGGAGCTAAATGTATTCAGCATGCGACATGTGTTCTGTGCGCATTCCCTTTCTATTCAATTATCGAAAACTTCGAACGATTTTTTCGTTTTGTTTGGTTGTTTGTATTTAAAAAGTTCTCAGTTCTGTCAGAGTATTTTTTTTCCCCTCGCGATGTTGATAGGCATTGAAGCGTACCCTAATGTTCGTAATATGCCTTTACTTTTTAAGGAGTGGTTTTCAGCCATAAAATTTTATGGCAGGTTGGCTCAAGGATGCTTTAAAATGTTCTCTTAGTGCCTTTAAAAAAAAAAAAAAAAAAACACCCTAAAGAATACCTTAGCCGAGGTTTCTGCCGTCTTGATATAATACTGTTTTATTCTTTTATCTCCTCTTTAAGTAGATATTTGGATCTTGTAATATATATATATATATATATCCTCTCAAGTCCATGGACGTGGTTCGCATTTAGATGGCCAATGCTCGATTCGTCTTTTGTGTGTTGTCGTAAACACTTTTATTACTAGAAAATGTTATTATGGAGCGATGATCGGAATTTAAAAATTGAAATTTATATATACTGAAGGAAGTTTTCAAGTTTTATAAAAAAAATAAGAGCTTGAGCAGTATTTTTTACCTTTTTTTTGTTTAAAAAACAATTTTTGATATTTATTCGTATCTTTACATTAAAATGTTGGCAACATTTTTGTCTAAATGGTATTAACTAGTTATTGAAAAATTAAAATATTTTTACATAGTATTTGTGAATTTGTTATCTGTTTTAAAAATCACATTCATTGAAATAATCGATTATTTCAAAACCATTGCTTATGAAATATTTTTTTGATTTCTTCTGAAATGCTTTTTTTTTTTTTTTTTTTTTTTTTGTATTTTATCATGCAGAACATTTAAAACTAGATTGTTGTGTTTACTTTATCTGACATTTGCACATTCAGTTTTTTATATTCTCAGTAACATTACATACATTAAATAAAATTGCGGTGAAATTTATAACCAATTTAGGATATTTTTACGAAAAGGAGAAAGTCAGTGAAATTAACTATTAACTATTGCATAAAAGTGCTTATAACTAATATGTCTAGTTCAGTTATCTTAGGTTTACTTCAGACATTTACTGAAAACAAGTAATCCAGTTATCTGATGCAATAATTATTATTTGATTAGTCAAAAATAATAAATAAATAGAAATAAGCTTTTCCTTCACACAGTTTTTATTCTCTTCGGACTTATCGATTTCAGTAAAGCATAAAGTATTTTGCTAATATAAAAATGGAATACATTCATGAATAAAATTTCTTATAATAAATTTTAAATTAGACTTATATATATAGTGTTGTGGCCTCGGTAGCCTAGTGGTCATGGTTGCGCCCGGCGGTTTTCTTCGAACCCCGATGCCACTAAAGACCCGCCATGTAATGGGGTTGATGCATATTAAATCTGTCGAAGTTCCAAGTCCTCCCATTGATGTGACGTGGAAGTATGGATAGGGAGGTGGCAGCTCAGGTGTTGTCCTCATCATTTAACTGATGTTTAAAATTACGAGATCCATTGCCTATAGCCTTTGTATCCTTTAATCGTTACGGTAAAGAAAAAATTCTCTAACAATCACAAAAAATTCTCTTTTTGTGACAAAAAGTATGAATATAGAAAACCGTATTAAACTTTTAAACAGAAAAGTGGGACTCATATAAATCTGTTTCGAAATAAGATCTAATCTTGTTCCATTCTAGCATTCGTCTTCGATCTGTGCCCACATTTAACAGTATGTAATTAAGTATTTCGCCAAAATGATAACCAGATCTTCCGTGTTGCGAAATCGAGAGTGTGTGATGTCTCGATCTTGACTAATTCCCCCCTCTTCTTTTCCCTTCAGGTCACTCGCGAGCCGAGGAAGTGGAGTTGTCGGCCTATGTGTCGTCGGGCAGTGGCGTGGTCCGCGTGGCCTCGACCGATTTCCATTATCAGGATGATTCGGCTCACCAGATGGCTACGTTCCTTCTGGGCAGTGTAGACAACCTGAAGGACTTGGGCAACTGCGGTGAACGCTACCACCTCGCACCACACGACCAAGCCGACCTGGACGAGCGACTGACGGCGGCATTCAGCACATTCCAACTGCCAGAATGTTGGAGTATGATGGGCACCGATCTTCGAGGTAAATAAATCCGTCTTCCCCACGCAGTTGATTTCATGTTAATGCCTAGACGGGTTCAATATATCTGTTGCTTCGAGAAGCAGGAAAACATTCCACTAATGTCACTGCAATTTTTAGAAACAAAAATAGTTATTAGAAATAAAAAGGATTTTTATTACGTGTTAATTAAATATATTTGAACGATTTTACTGCCATTGGGGATGACATATTGATTTTGTGTGTGTGTTTTTCCAAAACATATAAAAAGTCTATGTATCAACTTTTCGTTTCTAACATAATTGAAACACTTGTAGTGGCGTTTTAATTTTGTTTATTTAATTAATAGATCCGTCATTTTTAAATTTTTATTTTTTATGAATAAATATCCATTATCAAGTTTGCTTACGCTTTTTTTCACGATACATATAAAAATAAAAGATTTATATCATCATATCCCAATAGTATTACCTAATAGATTGCAACCGATGATTTTTAATTGGGCTTTAAGAGCATGAAAAAAAGTACGTTATATTAGTCTGAAAATATTTGAAAATAACATAAAACGCATAATCTTTATGGATTATATTATTGTTTTATTTTTGGATATTAATTCTTATTTTTCTTTAGCATTAGTTGTGGTAGCCAGGTTTTCAAACTTTTAACGTTTATTGGGTAGTCAATTTTTTGAAAGTCTGAGGCTCGATTGCATCAAGCATCGATTTCTAAAGAGGACTGAGTAGAATATTGACTGCAAGATTCACTAGTAGTTTTTTTTCCCCTCGGAAAATATACTTCAATTTCTCTCTTTGGTTTACATATTCACTTCTTGTGGTATTTATTCCATACATTTTTTTTACTTTCATTGAGTTAACATATTTCTGAAATTTTACAAGAATAGTTTCCAAATTCATTTGTCTTTATTTACACAGTTATATACCCTTTTTTTTAGAAGGTTTTCCACTTGTCAGATGGGGTATAATCGCCTTAAATTTAACTATTGTGTTCATTATTTAAGAAATATGTTTCTAAAATTCTTTAAAGGCTGTATAAAGTATAGAAAAGTTTTGAAAAAAACCAATCGAACCGAAAATTTTAAGAATTGTCTTCAAATTAAAAATAAAGCTTAAATAAATCGCATGATATGATAAAAATAACAAAGTAAAAGAAATTAAATATGGTTTTTACCATAACAAAAATAAATATGTACAGGTTAACAGTTACCAAGGTGTTATTGTAAAAAAAACTCAAGTTCTGTTTATTTATAGTCTAAATTAGGCTTGTAATTTTATTAAATTTTTTTGTCTTCAGATTCACAATTTAATTATCGCTTGTAATATTATAAAATTTTCCAGTTTCGCTAGAATTGTAAAGAAAATTTTCCTTAAATATTAAATACTAAAATAGTCTTTTTTTTTTTTTTTAATTGGTAGGTTTTGATCATTAGTTGCTTTTTGTTTTAGCGTTACCTGTTAAAATTTTATATACTCATGATTTCACTTGACAAGTTTTATTTATAAGAGATTCGTTAAAAAAAGAATCGTAAGAAAACACTATTTTGCTACGTTTCGGATGAAAAGATCTGATTAAATTAGATTAAAGCTTATTTCGTTCTTGACTGATCGGTTTTAATGAGGTTTTGTTGCAAAAAGAGTTCCTTCTTTGAAACTGGTCTCTCATGCAAATTTGATGTGATTATTAGAAACTGCTTCTTATTCAATTTAAAAAAACAAATAAATTCATCGTTAGAAGCAAATTACGAATACTTTTATCATTAAATAGATTTCAGCTTTCTACCTCACTGATTTATTTAATGCCATTTTCGTTGTTTTATATGGATTTTACTTTTTTAAGTGTGTCATTAGCTTCGTAATTTTGTGCCACCCCTTTTGTTCATTGCTTTCATTTAATTAATCCATAAATGTCACTAATCAATGGAATTTAATCAAACGTCAAATAAATAAACGAATAAAGCTTTGACTCGAAAAAATATTTTAAATGTACAACATCAAGTCATCTGGTCCACTGCGAGGTAGCTCCATAAAAGCTTCTAAAACGGCTTTCGTGAATTAGTTTTACGAAGAACACACGAGAGCCATTTATTTTTCACAATATAAGACTTCACACTTTTCCTTTGTATTCGTGTGTTTACTCAAAATTCTGTGTCGTTTAATTTTGAAAACATGGAATTTTGAAATCAGATGAATAATTTGAATAATGTATACTATGCCTGTGGGGAAGCAACCCATGCGTCATTTTTTTCTGAAGAATATCATTTATTACTTCTTATCTGTTGTCTCCACTTATTTCCTCCAGTCTCTTTTTAGTATTCGAACATCCAGTCTATTATTGTTGCTGCACAGTTCTATAATCTGCTACTCATATTGGTAACCCCCTCTCTCTCCTATTTCTATCTCTCTATTACTACGGCTATCCTATTGCCTCGCTACTTCTCAATTTATATATTAACTCTGCTTTGCATTATTTAGATGTTGAGTTGTTGGATTTAACTGATGTCTTGGAAATTACCATAAAGGCAGTTGTAAGTAGGCTTCCTTATCTCCTTACGATTTCAAATTAATTATCCCTTAATTAATTTTAATATAATTTTTTGTTTCATTTTAAATAAAAAGGAGATAATTTAAATCGACAACTTTTTATTCGCATAAAAAATAAATACTTATTTTTTTTTTTCTTCTTTAAATAGAGGGTGAAAAAGTAATTTTTTACTATTGTGTATATTATTTATACTTTGTTTTTGTCCTTATATCCAATAAAAATGCTACTTTTAGGACAAAAAACACTATAAAATTAGATACAAAGACATAATGATAGTACATACTAATATTGAATGTAAATAGTTACAAATTAAAATCATAATGAAAGCAAGAGAAAAAAAAAATAGAATTATGAATCTATAATTAGCATTTAGAAATTATATGTGTGTGTTTAAAAATCAATTTTTATTCTAACCTTTTATGTCCTGATAAATATTTTGCATATTAATAATTGCATATTTTAAAGCTATTCAAAATTTTAAAGTTATTTAGATTATCATTCATTCAAATATCAATACTATCACTCAAACTCAGAGGTATTTACTTTTAAAACTTTATACTTCCTTCTTGATTACCATGAATTCTTTTCTTCCTCAATGCTTTATTAAACATTTTGCGATAGCTTGTTTAGTTTCTTTCTGTTTGAGGTTATAGGGGTCGAACTTTTTCAGAAGTCTTTTGTCCAGCAAACAAGTTCCATCTTGTTTCCTAATCTGCTTCTTTTTGTTCTCTTTTCATTGTAGATCCATTGTTCTGTGATTACATTACGATTTTTTTTTTCATGATAGGCGTGGCTTTATGAGTTTTTCCGTAAGGAAGTCAACATCATGCAAATTTCCATTTTGTCGACGCTATTTTACTATCTTATAACTGTATGTAAAATGTACGTAACTATATTTATAAATATATGGGCAATTTTCCAGATACAGTATGTATTTCAGTTTCTGTTAATATCAGCGTCATAGCAATGTAGATATTAATAGGAACTAAAATAATAAATGCTTAATGAAAGTCATTACATAATAAGCTTTAGCACATGGGTAGATCCAGGTTCTTTTTTAGAGGAAAAGGCGACTTTATTGTTCATTCAGAAAATTCTACGATTGAGTGATTATTCTCAAATATGTAACAATATAATTTCCCCCATTTTTAGAAGTATTCATCAAATATATCGACGATAACTGAATGAAATAGTTTTTAAGAAAGTAAAATAAAATTTGGATATTGTAGCACCTTAAAAATATGTTTTGAAGAAACACTGTAATGTATTTATTTTTTTCCTTGCAAAACAAATTTAAATATTTATTTTCTTTCAAAATTGTAAACCTGATTCCTGTACTTCGTTTTAATGCATTATTACTGTCTTATTATTATTTTCGGTTTTGTAATTATAGAATTTTACTTCTTTCAGATTATATTAAAATAATTTTTGGATTTTTTTTAGATGAGCTAATTTTGAGTTACGTTGCTTTTTAGCTATACAAGAGATTGTTGATGATTGACCTAACCTTCACTACAGTCAAATGATGAGTTTATGACTTGAGATTTTATTTATTCTACTTGGAATAATAAAATGTTCTTTTCTTGGAAAATTTAAATTATTATAGGTATTAATACTGAAGATTTATTCGGTATTGTGTATGTTTTCGATTAATTGAAAATACATCGTCAATTCTTACTTTTAAGATTAAAAGATTAGATTTTATCATTGTTATTATACAGTTCAGCACAATGATGTGCTTGATATTCTGTGTTCATTATCTTCATGTATTATTTCCCAATATACATCCTTTCGTAATTATTCTTTTCTTGACAAATTTAGCCTTGATGCAGAATGTCTATTAAATAAAATTTGTCGAATACCCGCTGATGAGCTTATTAGGCTATTCTGTCTTCCATATAACGCTTTTTCTCTGAATTATCTGTTAATTATTTATGGTATCGGTATCAATGTTTTTTTACTCGTCATTCCAAGTATTTTGTTTTCTAACTCAATTTCATCGTCTCACCCCCTTTTTTTTTTTTTTTTTTTTTTTTTGAAAAAACGAGTTAGCCTCTCTAATTTTGTTATTCTCATCGCTGTAAGGCGTTAATCTGTCGAAAGTCTGGGTCCTCACGTCGGGAGGGTGTAGAAATTTGGAAAGGAAGATGCCAGCTCAAATGTCGTCCTAGGCCAAGTCCTGTCCTCGTCAGGTCGTGGCTTAAAATTACGATGTCCGTCTCCCATTGCCCTTGTGTTGTTTCTAAGCGTGACATTAATTAAAAAAAAATCATTCAGCGATTACCCATCAAAGTATTTTTTTTTTTTTTTTTGTACTCAACATTTATATATCGACGATGTTTACCCAATTAGATAGTAATTTTTTTTTCTTCCGATTCTAAACATACAATCGAAAAAGTGAAAGAAAAAAAAAGGGGGGGGGGGAATATAGTAATTTACCAAAAAATTTTAAGATTGGTTTTTTCTTTGTCTTAATAACAGTGAATTCAAAATTTCATCAAATTGCTTGCAATAGCTTATGAAATTTCTAAAATAGAAGTTATGATTGCCGATCGGACAGGGACTGAAACTAGCTTATAACTTTTAACAATAGATGCACTTATCGCGCGGTATTTAGAAACGGAAAAATACAATAATCTGTGTAGTTTTTTTGAACGAATGATCTTCATTTTAAACAAATCCCCCCCCCCGTATAAAAATAAAATAATAAAAGTATTGTTTGTAAAAACCAATCAAAAATTTGTTAATTAATCGCTTGTGAGAATTAATCTATTGTACAGTTCTTTGGCAGTATTTCATGAAATTAATATTTCTGAAATAAATTACTATTTTTGGAACTGATGATCAAATTCCAATGAAAAATGGAAACGTAACCTATGTAATGTATTCTTTATTTAACTCTGAAAAAAATCATCATCTGTAAAGAAAAAAATTCTTTTTTAATAATATTTAAATTATTAATTAACTCATTCATCAACAATATAATTCATTTCTATTTTATCCATTAATAGTGATACCACTTTAGAATCACAGAAAAGTTACTAGAGAGTAGTGTTCCCCCTCCCCTACCTTTTTAATAACTACATTTAAAGAACATGCAGAACTCTTATATCTCATATTTAATGTTTGTAAAACTGTGCTATTTATGAAGTATTTTTTTTTGGGGGGGGGGGAAGTGTCAAAAGAAAAAAAGAAAGTGTCATAAAGAAATATTAAATTACATGAAGAATTTTTTGCATTAGTTTCATTTTGTACTTTACTCTTGTCTATCCATCAACGCTATTTTAAAATGCTAATAACATGCTTTTTTTTATTGCAGATTTTATTGTATTCAAAATTAAATTATTCTATTCTATGATTTTTAACTGGAGAAGGAATACCCCTCTCCTTTTCAAAAGCCACTTTATTTTATTAAAATCTAGTTAACATAATATACACTGATGTGCAAAATTTAAGCAACAATGTAAATTTTAAGCAGATAGCCATGAAATTGCAGAACAGGGGTTATTGTGATCAATACAATGAACACGCAATTCAGTAGAAGGTGATGCGTATGCAAATGTCAGGAACAAAACGTCATAGGCAACGTGGTGTACGCAAAACGCGTGCGGTCGGCGCGGGCAGTTCAAAATTACTATAAAAGGTAGAACAGATGGGCAATTAAAGATATTAGCTGCTAGTGCAAGTTAGTTCTTTCGTAAAATATAGCTAGAAGAAATCCCCTTAGACTACTTAACATATGGAAGAAGGATCAGAAAGCTGAAGGAATGGCGTAATTCAACCCGTGTAGCTGAAGAGTTCGGAATCAACAAAAGTGTCGTTTCGCGCGCTTGGAAAGCCTTCCGAACCGTAGGTACAGCTGTTAGAAAGGTTGGTGGTGGCCAACCTAGGAAAACAAGTGCAGTGGATGACCGATATATCGTCCTGCAAGCGAAAAGAGCCCGATGCCAGTCAACAAGCGTCATTACTCAGGAACTGTGTACAGCAATAGAACGACAAGTGGCGCGGTTTTCTGTGGCCATACGCCTTCACAAAGGTACCCTATTCGCTCGCCGTTCTGAACGCTGCACCCCTTTGAAAGTTGACCAGCGGCCGCACCGTTTAGAGTGGTGTAAGGAGCTCAAAATTTAGACCCCTCATCGAGTCGTTTCAGTGCCACAAGCAATTCTCAACACCAGTTGCTTTGGAGAGAGGCCGGAACACGGTTTCATCCCAGTAACATCACGGAAAGAGACCGTTACGGTGGTCCGGAAGTTGTCGTCTGGGGTGGCATTATGTTGAACGGGTGGAGCGGACTGAGCTCCACGTTTTCAGTAGAGGTTCTGTAACCGAAGATCGCTATTGTAAGGAGGTGATCCTTCCCCATGTGCGTCTGTTTTGAGGTGCTATTGGGCCAGACTTCGCTTTTATGGATGACAATGCACGGCCACACCGGACTGGTGATGTTCAGTAGCTGCTGGAAAGTGAAGATATCACTCGATTGGATGGGCCAGCGTTCTCCCCTGATTTAAATCCCATAGAATATGTGTGGAATGCCTTGGGCTGACGATTTGTGGCACGATTACATCTTCCGGGGAACACCTAACAACTGAAACAGATGCAGATTGAGGAATGCGCACTCTTATCTCAAGAACTGTTGGACAATCTGGTGCTGAGTATTAAAAGATGGTATGAAGCTACCATTGCAGAAAGGCTATGGCATATCCCATACTAAGGAATATCTGCTTGTTGTTCTACCTCCTGGACAGAGAATCATGTGTAACAATACTATGAGTTCATTAAACCCATTTTTTGTTTCATTCCATACTATATGAATTGTATTCATTTTTGCCATCTATGCTTTCGTCATCGTTTAAGTATAAAATGTTGTTTCTCATTTCTGAATTTCATGACTCTCAGATGATTTTTCGTGAAGTTATGGCAAAAAAAAAAAAAATCACCTGTTGCTTAAGTTTTACACACCAATATATAATTATGAACCAACTTCAGTAAAGAAACTTTTTGTGATTTTTTTTTTTTTTTTTTTGCCTCAAAAAAATAAACAAATAAAAACTCTTACACTATTTGTAGAAACATGTATTTAAATTGTAAGAAAGCGAAATATCTTTATGTTTTAATATTGCCAAAATATAATTTAAATAATAACCTGTTTGTTAACTTCTTAAATATAATCGTTATGAAAACAAAAACCACTCAATTTAATTACTGATGTTTGCATTACAATCGATAGTCAGGGAGGATCATTCAATGAAATTTCTTGTTACGTGAAACACTCCCAGTTTTAAAAATCAAAACGACTTTAATATTGCACAAACAAAATAATTAATTGAAAATAACATGTTAATTTTTTTAAATACATATCTTAAAAGTAAATTTGTTTTATTGCGCAGGATGTAGCTTCAATTTCGAATTGTATCGGAGCATTCTTACGGACTGAGAAGGCTTCAGATTCCACACTTGTAATTTAAGGCTGCTTTCGTGTAATGTTAAAGAATACGACTCAAAATCGAAACACTTTTCCAAATAAAAAAAAAAATGCTTCAATAATATTGTATTCTGATTTCACTTTCTTTATGGAGAGCAATAAATTTTATTATACTTTTCCTTTCTAACTGAATTGATCGACTTTGGTATGAAATGTGTTCCATATTTCATCTCTTATACTACTAATGAATTTTAAATTGTATATGCTAAAGAAAAAAACTGTACATTTGTGATTTTTTTTTTAAAAAATTTTTTGAGCAATACTATAAACATGCGTTATATATTAGAACACCACAAATTTATATGAAAATTAAGATTTTTATTCCCCTGCCTGTAAATTGTTCCGCGTTTGGTGAAATTTTTACGAAGACAGCCTAAAACGTTCGATGCGAAAATAAAGTAATTTTTTTATTCATACTTATTGTGTAATTTGTAAGACGATTCCCAGTAATTAATGTTTCTTATTCTCTTAGGGACCGAAGCAGCTGAGAGGTTGCTTCATTTCTCTGCCCGCTTAGGACTGACGCAGTTGTCAACGTATTTTTTAACTTTGCCTGGAAGCCAGGTTGCACTCTCATCTCAAAACCAGGAGCGACTGCTGCCCGAAGAAATAGCCTTCAGAAATGGCTTTCATGAGTTAGGACAGCTGTTGCAACAGTAAGTTTGTCGATCTATGATGCGAACTTGTGTTTCGAGATTTTTATTTTGGGAATATGTGAGGGATTTCCTTGGATTAACATTGCTGACATTATTGTGGGGTGTTTTATTAGCAAGTGTCCAATATTAAGTTGTAATGATGACGACTAATTTAATTTTACGCTATTTTTCTCGTCCATTTTTTTACTGAAATGATAAAAAAGTAGAATACATTAATGTGAATTTTGTTTTTGCATAGTTTTATTTAAAGTATTTCGATTTGCATTCGTTTGTACAGTATTGATCCATTGATAAATGTTATGAATTTAATTGCTAAAAATTAGCCATTTAATTATTTTTTCATGCTTACATATCGTTTATCATCCGTATAAGAGATGATGTCCGGTTTGGTGCATTTTTTTAGGCGATGAGACTTTTTACGCCAAATTTTGTGCATGTTGAGCCTTGTTGAGCTTCGATTCCGCTCATAATAAGTGACCGCGGTAGCCTAGTGGTCATGGCTTCGGATTCGTGGCCGTCGGTTTTCATTCAGTCGCGAGCTCGATCTTTGGACGCTAAATGTAGCCGGCGCTGATGCACGTTAAATCTGTGGGGGCCCAAAGTCCTCCCGTTGGCGTGGTGTGGAAGTTAGGAGAAGGGGGAGCCAGCTCAGGTGTCGTCCTCGTCACTTGACCGTGGCTCAAAATTACGAGGTCCGTCTCCAATAGCCCTCGTATTGCTTCTGGTGCGATGTTAATAAAAACTAAACTAAACTCCGCTCGTAATAAGTCGGCGAAGAGTAATAGAACTGAAACATCATTGGTAAACTGTTTCTTAACGAATATATATATATATATATATGCACACACACACACATACACAGTGCTTTTTCCATTTCGCTGGCGCAAGCGAAAAAGTCGCCAAAAATGATACAACCGACGCTAAACGGAATATCATTTTTATGTGTATACTGTGTGTTGTCGCCAATAAAGTCTGCTTGACGAGATTTGCGCCTTCGATATATATATATATATATATATATATATATATATATATATATATATATATATGCTCTATATATATAAATATGTATGAATTTAAAACGTATATGTACATTATTTATTTTTATTTGAATGCTGCCTGATGAATCAGCATGAAGGTAAGTTTAATAATACATTATTTTTTTTTTAATAATCGAGTGTTTAAAACTATTTAATTTCTGCAGATATCACTTTTTGTGTTTATTTTAATTTATAAGATAAGGATCATTCATGTAGTTCTTAAGCAATAAAGGTAAATTTATTTAAAATGTGTAGTTTTTATAAATGTATTAAAATTACTGTTTGTTTAATATAGTCTTGAATATCTTGTATATATTTCTTGGTGATGAGATTTTCATGCCGAATTTTGCAATGCCAAGGCATCACAAAAATCGGTCTTGAGATTTGGGCTTATTCTGCTTTTAAGCCATTTTTTTCTGTTTTCAAAATTTTTAAACATTCTAATATGATTTATTTTACAGTTACAGAAAGCTAAGTGCTGTTTTTCATCCATACAAGGCTGCTTTAGAACAAAAGGATAAAGCTCACCCATTTGTTATAACTACAGATATCAAACAGAGTTCTAGAGAAATAGGTAGATCACTTTTGTACTCAGATAATTATATCATAATGTTTTTTTTTTTTTTTTTTAATTTTCTGGTAGCATTCATAATTTTGAAACGCATTTTGTTTCATAAGTAATTGTATTCTGTATGGATTTGGTATGAAGTTTGTGTAAATGCTTTTAAATTTGTATATGTTTTTAAGTACTTTTATCGACACTTACTATTATAGAAATGTGTAAAAAAATTTTTTTTGTATTTGTTTTGTTTTATTTAGAGCTTGATATCAATGAATTGATAAAGAAGAAGCTATCCTTATCTGATTTGGAATCTGACGACTGTGATTCAGAAAACATGAAAGAATTAAACACCACAAAGAATGGTAGGTTCCCTTCCTCCCAAATAAATTAATTACTATTATGTGCAATTTAATCACTGGATTTAAAAAAGCTTTTCTTTTTTTCTACAACTTAGAATTTACTCTTAACTACTTATTTCTCTCACTTTTTTATTCAAATCTTGCTCTTTTAAATCACTAGTAATGTTTAGCAGTTTTTTGCAAAACCAATTGAATTTTAGTGTTTATTAACAGAAGTATAAAAATTATTTTTATTTCTTAGTTTAAAATGCAGATATAAATCATAAATTAATTCATATTTAGGAGTAAATTTGAAATGTGTAATAAAGAAATATTCGAGATATATATGAAAATAAAATTTTTCCATTAATTTATATATTTTTAATGCATTGAATTTAAACCTTATTCCTATGAAATGGGAAGAAAGCATTTCTAAAGAATTTTTTATTTTTTTATTCTATATATATATTCTGTAGTTCATAGTTTTTACGATAGTTAAATATTTTACATTTATTATTTGAATATTATATTTACATTTAATTTGTTTTTCTACTCTATATTGATATAGGAAATCTTTTGCAAAACTTGACAAAGTTAAAAGATGTTCACATGTTTAACACTTCAAATCGGTCAGCATCTTTACCAAGACAAGTTTTTCGAAATCAACCACCTCGTTATCAGGCTAGAGTTCTTGGTAAGTTTGAGATTTATCACAAGTCTTTTCCAGATTATTGTTTGATGTATTAATTAATTGTATTGAATTAATTTGTTTAAATTTGCATGCTTTATATTCTTTTTTTTTATTTGTGGTTAAAATATTATTATTATTATTTACTTATTTAAAAATAAATTCCATTGGATTTAAAATTATATTTTGTTTTCATCCTTTTTACATAAAAAAGTTTTGGATTTTTTAGAATACATTTAATATGAAGTTTGTTTATTAGACAGCTGTATCTTTTGAACTTGCGGGATAGAAATTTCATGATAATATTTCATAAAAATGTACACATTTTTTCAGTAATTGATTGTTACAGTAACAGATTGTTACAGGTTTTTTTTTGCACTTATAGTAAAACCGCAATCAAAAGTACTTCAAATGCAATATGTGTTAATTTAAAAATTGGCAGTTTGAATCAATTTAGGCATTTGTTGATAGTTTTAATGACATTTAAATGCATAGTTAGAGAAGGAATTTTCTAAAGTAAGTATATTTTGCTTTAAAAAAATAATAGGTCTATATTAGAAATGATTATTAAGTCTTAGAACATGTATGTGTGTTTAGTGTTCTTATAGTTTACAAATAACTAAAAAAAAATGGAATAGTATTGGATGGAACGGGGAGGAAATAACATATGTATTTTTAAAGCTGTATTTCTAGTTTAAAAATGTGTGAAATTTTTACTCGTAAATGAGTATTCTTTTAAGAAGTTTAAATAATTTTTATATTTGTTAATAGTTTTGTTAAAATATTTTATAAGAAATTCTATTAAATTTCAAAATAGCTTGCTCTTAAATTAATTTGTAAGCCTGCACAGTATTTTGATACATTCTGGATTCCAATGGTTTTATATCTCTTCTGTTATATTTTTAAATAAACTGTAAAAATTGTGTTGAAGCTACTTTTGTTGTTGAAATAATGTAACTTTTTGCTGTACTATTTATTATCAAGTTTTTAAATAGCATTATAAACTTGATGCTATTTAAGCTATTTATCACAGTTGATAAATAGCTTTATAATTTAAACTAACTATATCTTCAATTGATTCATCTCTTAGTTGTCTGTTTAAAAAAGTGCTTTTAAAAAAAAAGAAATATGAAGTGTGCTATATATTTTATAGTAAAGTATCAGTTCACATAATTTATTGTACTATAAAAATTATCTTCTATGTACATATGATTATATACATTCATCTGTGCCGATAAGAAATTATAAACTTCATTCATTAATCCTTTGTATTAAACTCTGTCTTTGAATTAATATGCTGTAGAATTTTATATTTATGCTAGATTCAAAAACAAAGTGATTTTGGCACTCAAACATTTTGTAGGATGCTATTGGTATCAAATAATAATAAGAAGAAGATTGTATAATTTGTAACATTTAGCAAATAAATTTTATTTTACTCATGTTATTGTAATAATATTTAACATGTAAAATTTGGAGTAACCACTTGGAATAACTGAGGGGGAAATACTCTCCTCCCTTTTTTTGAAAAAAATAAAAATAAATTGCTATCTTTATTATGTTCTTTATTTTATATATATGTGCTTTAATCCTTAATGTATGCAGTTCAATGAAGCTATCATTTTTGAAAAAATTACCTTTGACATCTAATATTAATTTGTTTAAAAATATTCCTTGTGAAATTAATTTTTGTTTGAAGAATTTGAATCATTATTTTACTTAGTAAGATTTTAATATTTCATGCTTTCATATATTTTTTGTCCATCTCTTACTTATAACATTGATAACTCTTACTATTATTACCAAATTTCTTTCATGAGAGGAAAATCATTTATCTTTAAGAGAAAAAAAAAATTGTAAGCATTTTAAATATTAAAATTAAGATAGAAATTTTCTGGCAAATTTAAAATTCTTTGTTTTCTTATGTCAATTTGATTGCTTTTATTTCTGAACTTTTTTAACAGGTGAATAGCTACTATTTCCCAGATTTTATACAATTTATTTTAGTAATTAAAATTTAATATTTAAATAGTGTTCACTATGTAAGGTTGTGCATAATATCTTTAAATTATTTCATTTTCAGTATTAAATGTGGCAACATTAGTTTATAGAGAGGAAAGAACATGATGTTTATCATTATACTTAATTTTGTTTGAATGTAAAACATCGGCATTATTTATACTATTACGCCATTATTTATACTATTATTCATACTCGTATGTCATTATTTCTACGTTATTAAAAGGTAGGTTTGAAAAATTGTTTATAAAATTTTTTTGAATGCTTCAAATTTGAAGCTGTTAAATTTGAATCATTATCTTGGACTTCAGTTTTATAAACAGCTCTTCATCATTGTTCTTTCCTTGATGTGAGTCTAACTTTTTAAAAATTTAAAGGATAGCAATTATTGAATCTTTAAATGGCTGTGAAACCTTAAAAATCACTTTAGATTTTAATTTTGTTTTGTAATGCATGAATTGAATTTTATAATTTTTAGAAATAAAGTTTGAAGAATAAGATGTGGAGGCCTTTTTTTTTTATGTAGTTGGTATGATTATATAATATAATTTATGCATATAATTGATAAAAAAAATTTAATGTATATGAAATTTGTATTTTTCTTTTAAAAAGAATATTTATCTTACCATTGCAGTAAAATTTGTTTTTCTCTATAAAATACATCTTTTTCATACATGATTAAAGTGTTTGTTTTGAATTTGATTTAGCTATCTATTTATTTCAATATTTCTAAGCAATATTCCACTTTTTTTTTATCAACATAAACTTGTGCCTTTTTTATAATTGTTTTCAAAATTTATTAAGTTTATTATTTTTCTTTTTTAAATATATTTTGGGAAATAATTTCTCTATATTTCTTTGAGCTTGTTGCTACAATGTATTTAAAGTAAAAATCATGAAGGGTATTGTGATTTCAGAAACATTTCCATCTGACCCATAAATGTCCTAATGTTTATTATCTAATTAATGAAATTATTATCTAATTAATGAAATCTTTAAATGGAAAGTAAATGTTTATAAATTTATAAACTACTGCTCACCTTTAAGATTTTTGGGTCTTCTGTGTAATTATAACTTAATTTTTTCTTTTCTTTCATTAAATCATTATAACTACCTCCATTTTTCTGAAACGTTTTCGTCTGTATAGATTTAAAGAACAGGACTTGCTCATTTTACAAGGATTTTAAGTTGTGTAATTTGTTAGTTATTCTGATTAGCATCGTCTAGCAATGTTAACATTGTTTTGGTTTCTTGGAAGAATTTCTGTTGGTAATTTCACATCCTTGGTGATGGCCTTGAAATATTACTGCTTAGTTCTACCAAGAGCATGAAGTGCTTAACCAACCATAGAAGATCCAGCCAACTGTGCAATCAGATTTTCACTGAATTTCACTTTTTTGTGTGACACGTCATTTTATGAATAAAAAGGGCCCATCACATTCTTCCCTTTTTTTCTTAACTAATATGTGTATTTTATTACAAACGGAGTAAGTCATAAAGAATCTGGTTTTAATATTAAAATTCACACTTTTAAATTGCAAGGAATAGAAATGATGCTATTTATTCAATTTTAGTTCTGCAAATAAGTATCATTAAATGTTTTTATTATGTCCTTTCCTCTTTGCGTTATGCCGATTTGGAAATGATTTAGTGTTGATTATAGTTATATCCCCTCTTTTTAAGTATTGCATTTCTTAATTCACCTACCTATTGTAGATAAAATTTAGCGATGAGCAGTGTTTGAAGTGAGTATGAAATAGGCTTTGCCGTGTTATTGCTACATAAATGTTTGTTCTAGCACGCACGTGTTTATACGAAAATAATGCAAAATTTACTTTTTTGTAATAATAAGTTGATCACTGGAAGTATGCTATTTTAATTATCGTACTTTCGACGCATTCATTTTCCTGCTTCATCATTAAATATTTTTGGCCCAGCGGTAAAATCGTGCGTATTGTACCTTCAGTGGGCATTTCACAAAATAGGGAGAGGGGAGAGAGAGAAATTTTAATTAAAATATAGTATAATAAAATTTTATCGTAAGAAAAGTTCAAATCGCTTTTCATGTTTAGTATTAAACCAACAAAAAAAATTATTAAATTCTCAATTAATGCAGATTGTCAGTTTATCGGAAATTATAGTTATTGATGTTGATTGCATTGTATTTGTCGAAATCAATAAATTGTATAAAATACTCAACCGTGTTTCCGATTTATCAATTCCTTTTTTTATTTATTTAAAAGAATCGTTTAATGAATGACATGAATTTTTTTTATCTCTTTTTCTATATATGCTAAAATGTTAAGCTTTTGGAAATTAAGAATTATTTTTACCCTGCATTAGCGTTATTCCGAAAAGTTTACTTCTCACAATCATTGCATTACTTTTGCTCTTAGATTTTAGTGATAATAAATCAATATTTTACCTATTGCGCCGTTTTTAGACCGTACAACTTATAAAATTAATCCTTTATATTGAATTATTCCAACAATGTCTACTTGTACGCTCTTTGAACGTAATTTTGTATGATTCTATTTGTCTTTTAAATATATAAAGCATGATGTAGAAATAGGTAACCCAGATCAGAGCTCTTGTGCTTGATCGTGTCATTTCTATCACTTTATTTACTCGTTTGAGGATTTATTTGCGTCCTTATTTTCGCTTTCGACCTCATGTTTATAGAAACCACCGATCCATTATTGTCACTTTTCCTCTCGGTTCTTAGAAGCTGTACGGTCTAAAAAGATGCGCAGAGTGGACATTATTATTTTTTCTCCTCTTCCTTTTCCGCAGGGTTGTCAACGAAAAAATGGAACATCATCCTATGAAGACCTGGCGAGGTTTTCTTAAGCTGAGAATTCTTTTGTTTACGTTCCAACCTCTGATTCCTCGTATGTAATATTAATTGAACAGTATGATTAATAAGAAAGTATTATTAATGATCCATTTACGCCATCACGGTATCTTTCATAAAATGCTGATCGAAATGTTCTTGGCCGTATCTTATTTGGAGAATAGTTGCGATAGGTTGAACTTCTTTTGGCACAGTAAATCTCTTTTGGCATAGTGTACAAATGGCCCTTTATCGCAAAAGTGCTCATAATTGCGCTAATTGGTCATGCATCGGTTGTACTAATCAAGCGAAAGCTTCTGGCACTTTTCCATGCAATCGTTAGTAAATCGGCTTCGCCTCATGTGGCGGGAACACGCGTGTTCGATTTTTTTTTTTTTTTTATTCTTTTACTTTGGAAACTTTTTGGTTTGCTCGTTTTAGGCTTGTATTCGAAAGCATAGAAATTAAACTGTTCTGACTCATATAAAGTATCTGTAGCTTTTGGCGAAAATTTGGCTGGAAATCTTTACTATTGATTTTTGTTTGAAGTGGTCTCATTAAAGTACTTGGTTGTATAAGGACCTATTTATCTTTTCTGTCACAGTGAGTTTAATCGACTGTGCATTGAAAGCTCACTTCAAATTTCGGTAAAGAGCAAACTAATAATATCGCATTTGTTTATGCTGTTGTATAACCAAGCAATTATTCTGGCTTTAATTTTATTGATCACATAGGAATGGATAATTTGTACATCATTGTTGCTATGCATGTAAAATGCTTATCATTACTTTTTGCGAAAGAGATTTGTTACATTTTTTTAGTAATAAAATTTTGTTAGTTTGTTAATTTTTAACTCATTTTCATTAAAATATGTTTTAATAATTTTATGTGGAAGAGATGGGCTGAATATCGCAGCCATTTTAGAATATTGATCATTTTACATGTTCTTCACAAAACTCCTTTTCGAAATATTTGATGTTTGCGCTTTCTTTTGATAATGCCCTTTTAATCGAAAAAAAAGTTAAATATCATACAATATAATAGAAAGCAGCTGTATAAAATATGTAAACATTGTGGTTAAAAAACATTTTTCTTTACTTAAGAATTTCATGTCATGGGACTGTCGTTGTAGTTATTAGATACTTGTGTAATAGGCAGTAAAATCTCATCAACAGACTACCAGAAATTATGTACATTTAAAAATCTATCTCTTTATCTGTTTATCTCTTTGTCTTTAAAGCAATGAAATGTAGCTAACCTATTATTTATTTATAAATATTGTAAAGATTAATAGTTTGTGTATGTAATAACTGAACACATTTATATTATTAATATTCGCGAGGAAAAAATCATTTACAACCATTTCATTAATTAAATTTAATTTATAAGGATGTTATCAGTTACCATTATATTTCCACTGAAAGTTTATTTACTTTACACACAATCACAAATTACTTTTATTATGAATAAATGTATTGTTTTTCTTTTATTGAGATGGTCAGTTTTCTTCTTCTTCTTTTTTTTTTTTTTTTTTTATAAAAAAATACTTCTCCTATAACACTGAGCTAATATGACTTCAGTGCCATTTGTGTTTGGTAATAATTGCCTTCGTTTAAAATCCTAAGCAAGGTTCGAGCCCTATTCTGTCTTTATTTTTGTCCTTGTTGACAAGCGTTTTGAACTTGTAAAACACCCACTTACTTATTTGCTGTTTTATTGGTGTTCTAAACCCCTATGTTGTTTCTGCCAAGGACACTTTTGTGTTGTGCGGTCTTTTTTAGGAGATTACTTATCGTTAATTGGAAAGAAAACGTCCGATGTTGAATTATTAATTTCGCTCGCACGTTGCATTCATAATCACCACTATAGCAACAAGGAGCATTGGACTTTTTCTTGATGACAGTTATAACAATCCTAGTGCTACGACCTTGTATGAGCCCTCATCTGATGTAGAGTAAAAAAGGGGGAAACAAGGTATGATTAATTTCTTTTAAAAGACATCGATTATAAGGGATGGGTTGAAGTGGACAAGAAAATGCGACTAATTAGATTGCCACACCCACCTGTGGTAAAACTGTCACTGGTATTAAATGTTTTACTAAATACACACACACTCTTTCAATTGCAAAACAGTTGCCTTAGAGAACGAAAAAGCTTGTACAAAGCTTTCATTTTTATCGTCTAATTACAAAGTAGTAAGGAGAAGAGAAATGAGTTGTAATTTTAGGACTTAAATTAATTTTGTGTGAGAACATGATTCTCCAAGTCATATATATATTATCAAAATTTTATGTTATGAAGTTAGCGTGATTGATTTTTTTTTCTTTTTTTATTTTGAATGAAAATGATGGCTAAATGACATAAGTCATTTACCTGTAACTTTATCGTGTACCTATTTCCGGCATTTGTTTTGAAAAGGGGGGGGGGAGAAAAAAAAACCTTTGTAAATTTGAATTTAGTGAGAAAAGGAAGAAAATATTATTTAGGCCTATTGAATAATTATTGCAAAGATATGATTTCTGAATTTCAATGTTTACATTTACATGGTTTCAGTGTTTATGAAATCAGTTCTGACATGCCATATGTTCATTATTGTCTGTAATTGTATAAAAAAAAAGAAAGCACCGAAAAAAAATATTTCCTGTCTTTCAAAATTATTCTGAAATCATTGAAATAATGTAAGCTATGGATTTCACGTATGTTTCAATGTGATCTGTGGTTTTCAAGTACGATCCCTTGCGCATAATTCAAAACACACTTGTGTGCACATTGCACTGGAGATTAAAGAAGCAGCTGAAGCAAATTCCTTGCCTAATAAGACTACTATGAATTGTAATACCTTTTGGAATTTCACTGAATGACATCCATATCGAGATTTGGAATTGGCGCATGTCGATTTGCTTATCGATACCAAATTAGCATCTGTTTCAATACCGAGTATGACTAGCAGTTCAGTTTTTGACATCTTTGGTAATAATTTAATGTTGAAAGAATTTTAGTAGCACGTTAAATTCGTTGCTGTTGTATATTATGAATCTATCTGTAGTATTTAATTTTGTTGATTGTATTGGAATGTTTTTTCACTTGATTTTCTTACATGGCTCTAATTTGTATAATAATTTTCAGAAATCTATTGACACCCGTTGTATTAATAACGATCGTTTTGAAAAATATGTGATATATCTCTAAATATTGCGTTATATAATGTTTGATTTGCGAATTCTTAACTAATACTGTTTAAATCACTTAGTGAAATCATCTATGTCATAAATCTACAGATAACAACAAACAAAAAGAGGATTAATTATCCTTATTGTCTTCCATAAGTTGTATCGTTTCTTTGTTTTTGGATATTAGTGGAATACGTGACATAGGTATGAGTCGTAAGTATACGCGCGATGGATTGAAAAAAAATCGCTGAGGAAATTCTTCCTCTTAAAGAAAATGTTTCGATTCTGTCCATAGAACGAGCTTTACTTTTTTTAAAATCTGATATGAATTTCCGTTTCTTATTGCTGCACTTCCTGGGGCCGAGGTGTTTCTAGTTTACCCTACTTGGCTCTAGCTATTGTTATTTCACTCATTTCATTTTCAGTTCTTTTCAATTAGTTTGTGATTAGCTACTGTTTTCTGCATTTCCTGTTTATCAGATTTGTTCTATATTGTTTCTTTTCCCTTCTTGAATTTGATTGCTTTGATACAAGCCATTGCATTCGAATAGATCCAGATTGGCAATGACGTAGGAAGAAAACTGTTTAAACGAATTGTTATTTCATGCATTTTATTTCCTATTTGTTGAGCGTTAGAAACAATAATGAAATGCATTCGGTTTTTTATTTATTTATTTTCACTGCTTAAAAAGACGCGAACTGATTTTACAAATTTCATTAAATTAGTTAATGCAATTAGGTGGAATTTCAGATTTATATTTTAAAAGGAACGCTTTGTAATTTTAAATATATGTATTACATTGATCTCAGGTATTATAAAATCAAACATTTAAATTTAAAAAATATTTTTGTAGGATTATTTTATTGTAGATATTATTGTACTTATAAGAAAATGAGACACGTATGTTATTTAGTTTTCTATGGAATAATAACTCTGTAACATATATGACAGTGATTGCATATTTCCTTTTTCAACTTTTTGAACATTTTGTCGTCAACCCCCAGATGGCAATGGGCTTGTTTTATATGATTATAATTTTATTTAATTAAAAAAATTCTAATTAACACACACACACACACACACACATATATATATATATATATATATATATATATATATATATATATATATATATGTAAACATAAACTTTTAATGTGAAAATTTAAATCCCTTTCCATTTGCTTCAGCATAGTATTAAAATCATTATAGAATATTTATCCTTTCGTGAAAGTTTACATAATAATTTTTTTATTAGTAATTAAACTTACATTTATTTAAATTCATGAGGAATGGGTGTTAAAAAAGACATTTCTATCTTCTTAAAAATAAAATAAAGGAATTTTAACCTCCATTGATTTTTAACTCTAGATTCGCTTTGGATTCCTTTCAGACTGGTGTAAGTCTGAAAGGAATCTAAAACGAAGTTCATCAGAATTTTGAATTTTTACCATACTCTACGATTATGCTTGAGAATTATAGGTAATGTGAAAATCATAATTATCATTGAATGTATAAGACTAATTATTGGTATTCCTCGTTGAGGAGGATTGTCGTATGAAAAATGAGGGAAACTGGTCATATTCATTAATAATGTCCTTGATTTCAAAAAAAGTATCAAAAGCGCCTTTTAAAATATATCGAATAGGCAATCTATTTATATGTGAAATTTAAGTTTTTCCTGATCGGAAGTTATTTAATCTTAAAATATTAAAAGATTCGCTACTCTGAAAATATCGCTTTGTTTTTAAACAAAACATGAAATGTTCATGTAACTTTTTCTTATCTGAAAAGTAGGGCTAAATGAAAAAACACAATGCCGAAGCAATTTATTTCTGATATCTGTAATCATCCAATGGCGAATTATATTTTGCTTCTGAGTTTTCCCATAGTTTTTCCCCCTCTCCCGAAAAAAAAAGAAAATCCCCACTCTCTTCTCTTTTCGTTGCGGCCTCTTTCTCTGTCCATTACGCGACTTTCTTTTGAAAGAGAACCGTGTTTTGATCTATTCATGGTTACCAGACCGCGAAATCTTGGAAAATGAATCTTCTTTTCTAGATCGACTAGCTCATCAGTCACACACATCCCTTCCCCTTTTTTTCCCATCCCGGAGTTGAAATTCTTCGCACCGAAATTCAAATAATTAAAGCTCAAGGGAGAGCCGATAATTTTTTTTAAAAAAATTCTTTTCTGATTATTTTTGAATCTCCGCTTCTTGGCAGGGAATCTCATTTCATAGTTTTACGGGTATACGTGTTATGATGATATTTGTTTTAGGTTAAGAATAGTCTTTGATAGCACAAAAATGAAATTTTTTTTAAGGTAAGAGTTATAAGTATAGATTTTTCTATTTCAACTTCTATTGCTTGTCTGTTAAGATGGGTCTTAATACAAGAAATTATTATAATCTATATATATATTTATATATTATTTTTATGTACTACTACGATGTTGAAAGTGTACTGAATAGAAATAGCATGTAAATATAATCGCGTGCTGTTCTCGATATTGTGAGTCACATGTTTGTAATCCAATATTGCTACCACTGCAATTTTTAGAGCACATTCACGTCATCAGGTATTTGCGTCATTTTGCCTAGTAATGATTTCTAAACGTAACATGTTGGATGATATACGAGTAATTTAAAAGTTTGGTAGTCTTATAACAGTTTGCTAATATGGTATGCATGTTTTCCAGTTTTTAATTTTTATCAAAATTTCTTCTCTTTCATTTAATTTAGTCAAAAATTAGAAAGTTGTATTATAAAATCATGAATCGTTACTATGATTATAGTTAAACATTACATATTTGATAGTAAATGACGTTTATTGCATGTTTCTTTTTTTCAACTGTATTAATCTTAAATCATTGTGGTTAAATAGTATGTCTCTTGTCAAACATACTATTCTTTCCCATAAGTTTTTACCTTTTTATTAACTTTTCGCGCTAATTTGTTACATAATTTCTCGAGTTTGGAACGCCCAAAAATTGCAACTCTCAGCAAAGAAGTTTTAAATAAAATCTTGACTCTCTATTCTTTACAATTCATTCACCCTATTTGGGTCTTTCAGTTAATATTCGTTCGTGTCTTTCTTGCTGCTTCTTAAATGTTCACCATTGCTGATATAGTTTGCGTGTGTGTGACAAACTTTCTCTCTTGCCAGTAAAATACGAACATATATCCCCTAAAAGCATTTTCTTCCGTCTTCTTGAAAGCTCTTCGTCGAAGAAGAGAAGCTGCACACAAATTGATAAAAGTGTCATAATCTTTTGAAAAGGGCGTTTCAGCATTTCGCATTTGGGAGCTGCCGGTCTGTTGATATGACAGCGTAGCTTGACAGTTGTGGCCGCATTAGAAAAGGATTTAGCTTTTAGTGTGTGGTCTGATGGAAGGCAAGAATATATTGCTTTTAAAACGCAATCATCCCGAAATTGGAAGAGTATTTTTTCCCCTTCTTGTTTTATATATATATATATATTTGCCGTCTTAATTTTTTATATATATTTTTATTGTAATTTTCTACATTGCTAACGGTAAACTGGTGAATATAAAGTCACATAAAAATAGTAACTGCTGATAGCTAAAAACTACTAAGTATGGCAATTTACAGATGACGAAATAGCTTTAATAAATTTTTGGTTACTATGAATGACTTACAGCTATATTTAGAAATTTGCCTTTTTCATAAATATGAAATTATTCTCATCATAAAAATGATATTTAGTTATTGTCATTCATTCTTGTACTTGCATTTCACAATTTTGTTATTAAAATGATTTGGATCTGCTTTTTACTCTGTTGATAAAGTTAAAAAGAGCATGTGTATTAAATTGATAATTTTAAAAAAAAATTACAAGTTTCATTTTGTGAGAGTCAGAATATAATATAAATAAGTATTTATGTCGAATTCAACATTAATAATTCAGTTATTATGTTGAAGTACTTATGTTTTTTAACATCCAGGAAATGATTATATTTTTCTAGTTTTTAATCCGTTTATTTATAGAGCAAATAAAATTACATTTTTTAAATCTGTTTATTAAATTATTGTCTTTGCAGAATAGCCTAAAATAAAATAACTCTATTTGACTTCAAAAGTTTTGTATTTTTTTTTTTAAATTGAAATAAAAAATTTAATGAGATCTTAATCTTTAAAAACAAATTTACTAATCTTAATATTTTTTAATGAGATGCTTATTTTAAGTACTGGTCTAATATAATGTATTAAGTGGCATGTTCTTTTTTTTCTTCCTCAAATTATGAGGGGTATTAAATTCATCTATTGTTCGAAACATTTTAAAATGTAACATTTCTGAAATAAATAGGGAATTAGAATTTTCGATCTTTGCTCGTACCAAAAACATAAACGAAATCAAATAGAACCTTTCGTCCATTGTATGTGATATTACAGTAAATAAGGGCTAGGCTAGCGCTCATTTAGTCATCAGTGCTTTTCAAGAATTCATAACACGATTTTGTTTCTAGAGACACGAGGAAAAACATCCATCAACTACCTATGCATACCGACTGAGGTTTAGAAGATAACTTTTTGTCAGTGGATTTTCTTTTTAAAGTTTTCTCTCTTACTAAACCATTTCATCCGTATCCAAGTGCTAGAATATGAAAGTGTAATTGACCATCCCAACACATTCATTGAACCGAAACCATTTAGTCTCATAGTGTTTCCCTGGAAAATTGTTTTCGTTCCCTTTCCGGTTACACTTATTTATTTTTCCCTCTGAAAAAAGGATGAAAGAGCCTTCTACCTTTCAACCGTGACGTTTGTTATTAGTTTCAATGAGTTGGAATTATTTTGATTTTTTATTGTATATAAAAACGTAAATTTGTATGTCCATCTTTACAATAACTGTCGAAATGAAAAATAGATATAATGTGCTATAATGTATCGTTTTGTAAAAGTTCTAAACCTGAATTTTTGCCGAAACAGTATTGAAAGTGCTTATTAATAACATATGCATTGTTTTCTTGTTTTAAATCTTATTGCCCTGGCATATTTGCTATGTGATAATATTCTGAAATAAGTGTAACTTAGAGTGAGTGCAATTCCATTTGTTGATTGTTACCATTAGTCGCAACTCCCGTTCTTTTTTATTTTTATTATTCTTTATTGCGTTTATAATGTACATATGTTTCATCACAACATCGAATTTTTTAACACACACATATATATACAGGAGAAGGAATCACAATTCGTAATTTCCAATGCGAAACGTGGCCATGAAAATGTATTTCACTTGCCAGCCATTTTGTTCTGTGTTAACAAAATGCAGCTGATCTCTATTTTTATGGTTCTCTTCCAACTTCAAAAGCCTTGGTTCTTGAATTCTTGTCCGTCCACGATAGCATCGTATGAGAAACCACCTGTCGACGCAGCTGAAGAAAGGCGGGCGACGACAGCAGTGAAACTGATTATGCAATGTTTGAAAAAGACCCTAAACCTTCTATTAATAGACTGCTTGGAAGAAGGACGTGGTCTTCCCCAACGATAATTGGTGCTTGATTAAAAGTTTTTTCCTTGAAAGTTTTGATACTCACTCTCCCCCTTACATGAACTGAACTTCATGAATTGAGAATTATTTGGGTAGGTGATATTATTTTCCTTGTACCTGAAGAATATTAGTGTTGATACATTTTCTGAGGTGATGCTTTATATCGCTTATAGAATAATATCTATAAGAGTTCGAACTTTTTTTTGTTCCTTACTTCGTTAAATATTAGCATTTTTTAAAAATTACGACGTTGAAAATCCTTTGATAAAACTTCTATTTTATGTTTTCCGCATTATTGGATTTGATTTCCTTTCTTATTTATAAAATGAGAAATACAGACAGTAATGTGCGTGACTTAATTTTGTGTGTAAACATCGCTATTTTAAATTAAAAGAAAAAGTAAATCAAATAAAAAAAATTAAAAACTCATACAATGAATTGGAGTGAAGTGACTGGGGGAGGAGTGAAATTTGTTCGCGACAAATGATATATACTATGTATTATTTCTTTCATATGCGTAAAAAGTTTGGATTATCTTTTTTTAAAAAACTTTTTTTTAATTCACACTTACAATAAGGAAAAAGTCCATTTTATTGCACAACAATATGCATTCGAGAAGGGTTGATACTATAAAGCATGTTCAACCCTACTATTCAGTCCTATATATATGTGAATATTCATTTGTTTTCAAGGCATTCATTCATTTTTCTACATTGTAAAGTTACGACTTTTCTTTTGTTGTGTATTTTTCATAGTTGATTAACTGTTCGGTTCTTTTTTTTTTTATTATTTTATTTTATTTTATTTTGTTTGTAATTTATATGTTTTTATGTTTTGTATAATATTGAAAACTGATTTCTATGGCCGAGTATTCGAGGTTATCTAGTACAAATGTTACTTATTTCAGATTTTTTTTTTTTTTTTTTTTAAAAAAATTTGAACGACCTGAAATGTAATATTCTTCGTATTGATTAATCTACCGCTAATCATTCGATTTTTGATCAATGTGAACTTCGTAAAAACTTACAAACGAATATCTGGTTGATGTAAATGATGGATTATGCGAATAGCGAGCGGGATGTGTTTTGTTGATGAAAAGGAAGAATTCCCTGCAAAAAAGTGAAGAAAATCCAAGTCCTACAAGAGTAATCGCTCAGCTCTACCGCCTTGTGACAGTTTCCATGGTAACAGAATGTCAAGATGACAAGAAGAAAGTGGGGAAAATTTGTAATGTCCATCGGTATCAAACTGCCAGCCTCTATTTCCAACAAAATAAACTGATATTGAGTTTTATCGGATTTCGGTGGCCCGACTTCAAAGAAAAGTCATGCATCTTAGCAACATGTCTAGTAAGGATCTTCGTTTTCATTAGAGCTTCCGAAAATTCGATAATGATAACAAATGGATGGACGTTTGGTATTCTTTATTTAATACAGCACACATACATTGTCTTTGTCCTTGGAATATTCCGGTTACCGGAAATAATGTACTTCTAGAAAGCATTCATGTAAATTTAGATTGATGATAGTAAAAGTGAATTGCGAAATAGCTAGCACTTTTAGAGGAATAGAGATTAGATTTTAAGTGGATTAATTCAGTGTCAGGCTGAATTTTTCAATTAGATTCAACATAAATTTTGTTTTTATTTGATAACTTCATTCTAAAAGTGTATAGATTATCTTTCTAAGAGTGTAAACAATTTTATTGAGTTAAAATGTATATTCAATTCTTTTGTGTGTGTGTGTGTTAAGTTTTGTTTGTATTGAAATACGTTGAAATAATTAACTAATTTGATCATAATTATTTTAATTGACAGTTAATTTCTGATTGGAAAACGAGTTTAAAAACGACATTTAACTAAACATAAAGTAATCTATTTCAGTTACAAGTTATATGTATTGTAAAAAAGGCCTATGCTTTGCAACAGTTTATCACTTTTATTCTATGATTTTAACATGTCATTGAAATATATATATAAAGTATGATTTGATAGGCATTTGATTGAAATTTAAAATGATGTGTTAATCATAGTTAAAACTTTGATAAAAAAAAAAAAAAAAAAAAGTGAAAACGAAATCGATATTTATTACAACAAACAAAAAAAATTATCATTTGTTGGTTTTAAAACAACCAAAAATTACGTAATATTCTTATTTTTTCAAGCATAAGGCTATTATTCATTCCTTTAAAAAATTACTTCAGTCGCGGGTTCGATCCTTGGCCGCCAAAGATCCGCCGTGTAGTCGGGGCTGATGCACGTTAAATCTGTTTGGGGCCCAAAGTCCTCCCGTGGGCTTGGTGTGGATGTTAGAAGAGGGCGTTGTGCCAGCTCAGGTGTCGTCCTCGTCATTTGACCGTGGTTCGAAATTACGAGGTCCATCGCCAATAGCCCTCGTGTTGCTTCTAGTGCGACGTTAATAAAAACTAGACTAAACTAAACCTTTAAAAATTACACAAAAAGAAATGTATTCACTTCTGAAAACTGAATGATGTTTATTTTGTTATTGACTTAAAAAAATTCGAACTTTTCCGTTAGAGTTTCGTAACTTTTAGTGGGAAAAAAGGAATTAATAAAATTGTTGGGAAATTCTTCAAACCTTTTAAAGTAGTTTTTCACTTAACTTTATCTCTTAATGCCACCAGCCTTAGTTACTCGTGTAATGTAACCATGAAAAGAGTTAGAAATGTTTGAATTCCCTTCAAAGTTTTATTAATTTATTCCTATTCACTTTGAAGAACGTTTGCTTCAAAGAATACGAATGCGTTTCCGCTTATCGTAGTTTAATTAGTTCTTAATTAAGTATTCCCTTAATTTTTTTTATTTATTAATTCCTTTTTAATTAAATTTAATGCCGCTCGATGCACCTGGATCAGAAATTAAGAATGATTTGTGTTTTCGGTTTCTTATATTGCCCACCTGTAATCTTGACGCAAGTTTTGATCAAAGGTATTGCTATCATTTGTTATTTTTATTTCTTCAAATTTTTTTAATGTTTCTATTGGGTTACACTTATATATAAATAATGTATTCTATGCCTTCCTCCAAAAAAATATGTTGATGGTTCTTTGTTTCGAAATGAAGTAGAATGAAATGAATTGAATGCAATCCGTTAAGTTTTTAAAACTTTGTTCATTATTTTGTTTTTGCTTAAAGGAATTCTAATTTTTAATTTAAATGTAGTCTCGTTCTTAAAAGTTATTAATGGTAAATGTCTCCTTAAATTTATTGATTTGGGGAAATGTAATTACTAATCTTAAAACTGTATAAGTTGCTGCTTATAAAATATTATCTTTTTATGGTGTCTAATTTCAGCTTTACTTCAGATTCGCGTTTCTTTCTTCTTTTTATTCTTTATGGTTTGCGGCTATTTATTTCAATGACAATTTATGTTCCAATTCATGTATGTTTTTTAGTATTAATCTGTGAGAGAAGCTCGTGCAAGTTAAGTATTTTAGTTCAAAAAGCTGAGTAGCTGTATATAATTGAAAATTAAATTATATGATTGAAATATGATTATTTTTGCATTAAAAGTATAAATCAAATTTTGAAATATTTCCTTCGCCAAATGTGCTGTTTATTTCCAACATATAAATTACTTTTCATTTTTATCCTTAAGGTATTACGTTTATTTATGTATGCGAATCCGTTTTAAATTATTATTCTATTCTTACATGTTTGAATTTTGGATTTTGTCAAAAGAGTTAAATTTTACTTGATCTTCAAATTTTAAATTTAAATTCATGAGACTTATTGGTCAACATCCTTGATGAACTAATTTCTTTTATTTGTTTCAGTAATAGCGCTTTGTACATGTATGAGTTAATTACTGGTAAACTTTGCATATCTTATGAGAAACAAAATTGGAATAAGAATTTGTAAAAAAAAGTCATCAATTTTTTTTTTTTCTTCAAAAACGTTTTTGAGAGAGAAAAAAGTTTTACAATCAGTAATTCATTGCAAACATATCTAATTTAAGATTGGTATTGTCTCTCATCAAATCAATTTGAATTATTCATTATATCGTTTTTTATCCCAAGAAAGTCCTCTTCCTTTTAGTTTGAATATAACAAAATGAAGATTAATTCGAAAAATAACTTAATTTTATTTCTTGTATGATCCATGTTACATTCGTTTCGTTTATGTCTGATGCAAACGATAAAACCAATCACGAGCTTGTTATGCTGTTGTTTGTAATCAAATAATCATTAAGATGAAGTTACATATTGTAAAATTTTAACGGGAGATTGTATTTGCCTGGTGTTGATGAAGAAGACCCGTATATGCATGTAAAGGTATATATTGCATTGAAGATATATATTGGTTTTTAAAATTCAAAATTTGGCATCGAGTACGGAACTTAATATTAAATTAATTTAAATTAACTTCTTCTTATATCTTTAAAAACCTTTCAAAATTCTATGGATCGCAGAAAAATCGAATGTCAGACCGTCTTGCTCTGACTCCAATCTGTGATTCCGCCCCCTTTAATGTTCTGATCAATGCGGTTGTCGCTTCATTAGCTTGCTTTCGTGGCATCCAATCGTAATTCGGTCTCTCATCTCTTTTACTCCAACATTTCAGCATTCTCTCCAACACATTCCTTACATGCTGAAATCCTAGACTTTTTGCGCCTTTATCCCCAACTTTGATTGAAATTTAAGAAATTGTGGCACAATCTCTAATTACAAACTCTTATAAAAATTAATTATGACGAGAGGGTAAATTCTAAAATTAAAATAGGAACCTCGTAAGCTATTGCCTTTGCCCCTTATTGTATTGAATATTGCATCAATTTGAAAAATGCCCCGAGTTTAATGGAACTGATTTATGATACCACGTCCTAAAAATTCAGAGAAAACAATTAGATAAACATGAATTAGCAATTTTTCAAATGAATTCAAAATATTATACAAACTTTATATGTTAAAGTTCGGGTGAATGTAAAGTGTGGAATGAATTATACATACATTATTTTTATTGTATATTATAACTTATTTTCTATATTTCTATACAATTTTATTTTGTTTAATATTTTGTTGTACATTATATTTCATATATATTTATATTATATATTTCTTTATTAAATATTGTATAAAAATTGATTCAAACAAAAATAAGTGATATGAGTATCGTATATTATAATATGCTGCTCTCCGTTTTTAATAAAGTCAGAATATCATGCTAACATTGGGGTATTTTTCTATCTAAAAGAAAAGTGTTTTCGATTTTAATCTTATTTTGCAACATTAAGTTAGAACACATTAAAAGCTTTTGATACGGTCTATTGCTTTAAGGTGATAATTTGCGACTACACGAAGTAAAGGTACTTAGATTTTAATCGATTCTTTATTCTAGTGAATCTTATTTTTTTAATATACCTTTTCATCCAATAAATAATCGTCGAATTTTTGTCTTTACAATGCTATGTTAAGACTTAAGGTTAATCACTAATTAATTAACTTTGTTTCTGCAGAAAAACGAAGGTGATTGTTTTATATTCCTCGATCAGTGAGCTTCCATCTTTAGGTGCCAACAACAAAAAAATAATAATGTATTTCATTAGTGTAATCGACCATATATTTGTATGAAGTGTTCACCCAGTTCCGTATTTTGTTGATACTATTTTTCATTCTTTCTTTCAGAGGATAATTTACGAAGAATTCGGGACATCCACGAAGGAATACAAAGGCTCAGGGAGCTGAATACTAAGCAGATAGTGGTCCATGTGAGTTGCATTGAAATATTCTTTTTATCTTTTTTTTACATCAGCACTCGTACTTCCTGTGTTTTTATTTCAAGAAAGGTGTCTATTTACGAATATATTTTGTGGATAAAGTTATTTAGGATATCTCGTGAAGATATATACTCACACATTCCTCTTTGCTATTATTACAAATGTAACTGATAATGTATTAAAACTGAAATTAAGATTTTTTTAATTACTTTTTTTACTTCCATTAAAGTAGTTAACTATCCCTGACAAAGGTGTTTCACCATATATGAAGAGTATTTTTTACCTTATAGTTTGAAGACTGATGAAGAGTAAATAAAAATGGTCTTTGTTTAGTTCTAAAAGTATGGTTTTGAAGTCTGGGGCGTTTTTCCTGTGCATCCCAATGAACGAAAAAGGGCGTGTTTAGTTGATTAATAACAATTACGTAATTTTTGCTTAATTTATAAAACCATGTTGAGATGCTTCGTTCTTTTTTTCAAACAGGCTTTACTTAATGTTATCTTATTGGCTCTTTACCGGTGAAAATATGTTGATATTAGGAAATAGGCAGGGAAAAAAGAGAGAAATTTTGTAATAATTAAAGTACGAGGATGAATATGTGATTAATTACATACGCTCTTTAAGTGTTAATCACGTAAATGGAAGTGTAAAACCCATTAAGTAAATATGATGTAATTATCAGCTCATGTTCTATAAAAAGCGGTCTAGAAAGTGTAATTAGGTTATGTGAAGTAAGAAAAATTATATCTTATCTGAAAAAATATCAAATTAATTTTCAATTGTGATGAGGAAGAAATATCTTTTCATTTGATGCATTTTGAATCAGTAGGAAATTCGTTTGTCAAACAGCAAGACTCTTCGGTTTATAAGTTTATACACATTGAGTGAAATAAATTTTTTTATCTCTCTTCTGAAGATATAAATTATAAGAGAGATATATTTAACTGTTTAAAGACTGGAATTTAATTCTAAAAAGTTAGCATAACACACTTATGTTTTTCTTCGCGAGAAATAAAGAGGGGAGGGGTTGAATACGCATGCTTGAAAACATGCTTCTTGTTTGTGAAAATTTAAAAGAAATAGCAATTTTCATTAAAAGTTAAGGATGAAGTTTTCTTCAAAAATTGTACGGTAAATAAATTAAATATAAAATTAATCTTACCTAGTATGAAATGAAAACTTGTTGGTCGCAGTTCTTAGGTTGTTTTAAAGATTGCTTTAGGAGAAGGGAGGATCTAATGCGGTTTTTATATTTATTTATTTATTCATTTGGAACTTTGGTCTTAATTGTTTAAAATTAATCGTACCATCATTTCTAAATGATTACTAGAATTGCAATGATTGAGATTTACCGCATATTTTTTAAATGCCAACTTCCAAGTATATTTAAACTTCTATGATATACTATGAATGGCATTTTCTGTTATGATGATAAAATGCATTGGGTAGTATTGGTTTCGAGAGTTTTGAATCGTTTATGGGAAATGGATGTGGATTTCTACGGAAATGCTGTTAATGTAGAATTTGTGAGACCGTACTCGTTCGTTAACCTCAAATAGTATGCGGGAACTTCTTTTGTTTAACTTAAATACTCCCCCCATCATTAACTATTATTTTCTATGCGTAGAAATAATTTAAAGGAATTTATGGTTCCTCTTCCGAGTACATTTTACCGGCTTTTATGTTATAATTTGTTCTTAAAATTTATATTTTTGTAGGTGATAGTGTTGTAGAATAATTTTTATAGGCCTTCAGTCATTGGAGTGTTAGGAATTCATACAAGTTTTCCTTTTATATAGGGTCAGTAATCATCTGATCAAATATTCTTTAGATATTAATTCAAATTGTCGTGAAAACACAAAATAATTATTGCTGAAACCAATATGATTAATCTGATATATATGCCGAGAAATATATATTTCAATTTACTACATAATCCTTTTAGTGCATTCTTATTAAAAAGGATATTCGTAAATGTCTAGAAATCCTACAGTGTTCGAATTCCACCTCTTGAATTTTAAGGTTTTGGTCGTTTAGAAGTCTAGTTTAATTTTAACCATCTCATAATGTGAAACTGCATATTCTCTTTCTAAGTTCTATTTCTGTCTTCCCGTTTCTGCTGCATGCACGCGAAGCTCTACCAAATATAACCTCTACTAGAGTTCGGAGAAGATACACAAATTTTGACCGTGTAATCTATTCTGGTCAAAGTGCTAATGTTAATGTTGTCCTGGTATTTCAAGAATTGTCTCATGTAAACTTCAGAAGCATTTTACAACCCTTTTATTAACAACGAGTTTAAAGTGTTATTTCTGCAAAAAAGCATAAAGGGAAGTTTTGTCAAATTGAGTACTTCTATTACTCTTTCGTGTGTGAGATTTGTTATTTGTATGAGAATGTGGTATTTCAGTATTGGGGTCAGTTATTTGGAGGCAACATTAAAAAAATATATAGTTTAAGGATTTGTGTTTGTTTAATTAGGATTTATTTGAAAAACTTAAAATTTTTCTAGGGCTTTCATTTTCATTAAAATATTGAAATGTGAAATCGAACACTAAGCAATGATATTTAATTTTGCTTGGCTAAGAATTCATTCCCCCCCCCCCTTACGCATCATGGTGCTAATTTTTTATTCGGTTTAGAGGTAACGTTTTTTTTTTTTTTTTTTTTCCATCATGTTATATAAATGCTCATTTTTGTTGTTGTCTTTCTGCTTGTTTTATCATATATCCAGTTGATAAAGGGAGGGGGTAGCTAGTTTCAATATTGATAAAAGAGGTATTTTAATATTACGCATGAAATTTCTTGTTTGGGCTGGTTAGTAAAAAATTCTTTAACTGACAGTTTATTTACTATACGTTATTAAAATTCGTCACGCATTTCTTATATGCTTATTAATTTTTACTGCCCGTTTCAATCTTCTTGCATGTTTACATATATTTTCGTCAGGAAGGAAGAAAACAAGTGTGCTTACTAGATTGAAAAAAAGAGAGGAGAAGGGAGCCTCCAATAACTGTAAACATGTTTTCTGCTGCTAAATAGAACAAATAAAATTAAATAATCGATATTTTTAAGAAGATTTCCTAATATCCAATTAGGGATTACTGTCTCAACTGTCTACCTAAATGCAGAAATTTTAAAATTCATTAAAGTTTTCAATTTTGACAAAAAAAAAAAAAAAAAAAGGAGCTGTGGGGGGATTAGGTTCTGAAAATAATCATTGTCTTGTCAAAAATACATGAAAAAGGAAAGGCTTAAGATTCATCTTTTAAGAAGCACATGAACGTATTTTGTTTAAATAAAATATAGAAATTATATGTTGGAAGAAAAGTACATAAAACTCTCTTTATAAATGAATAGCAACATTTGGTTCTTGTTTTTTAATTACAAAGAGTTTTTTTTTAATGAAAAAAAAATTAATAATAATTTTAAATAATAAACTTAAATGATAATAATCTTCATGAAGCTGAGGGACATATATTTATTCTATTTTCTTATTATTATTCCACTCCACCATTATTATGAAGATGTTATTTATTTTAGAAGCAATCAAAGTTTCATAGGAAACCAACATTTTTTATGTAAATCATTTAATTGTTTCAATCTTATTACTTTTACAAATAAATTCCGTTTTTTTTTTTTTTTTTTTTTTTTTTTTAATAAATATTTTATATATCTGCCATTTTGAAAAAAATATATTTGATTTAGTTATCTGCTTTGATTTATTATTTAATTTTTGAGGGAAAAAAGGCTCTATAAAGCAAGTTGCTCAAATCGTATTATTTATAGATTGGAAGATAATAAATATGATGCAACATTTTCATTCATTAAACTAGATATTTTGATAAAAATATAAAAAAAATTCTAAACAAATTCTTTCATTTTCTTCTTTATATAGTTTTTTTTATATGAAAAGCTCACAAAAATCCAAATTGAAAAGATAATTTCTTTTTTGTTTGAAAGAATACTGCAAGCACAATTGTCTATCATTTCAAAAATCATTCAAATTCTATAATTTTTCAGTCAAATAGTGTTTTATATATTACATGACTTAATATTTTTAAATCATTTGATTACATGCATTTTTCACCCCCTTCTTTTTTTTTTTTTTTTTTTTTTTTTTTGCTTCTGGTAATTCGAATTTTTCTTGAATATTAGAAAAGCTCAAAATTGAATTTTCGTTTTATAATAAAGGAACTCTTGCGGGGAGTTGTGATTATTGTAATAATTTATTTAAAAATGTCAAAACCAAAAAATTAATTTAAATGTTTCTGGGGAGCAAAAAAGATATGCTACTCTATTAATACAAAAAAAATCATATTCATTTGTTTATTTTATATTTAAAAACTAGTGTGCATTGTTTGGAAATATTTTAAATCACCAGAAGTTTAAGCATATTTTGTGTGTGTGTATGTGTGCGTGCGTGCGTGTGTGTGTGTGTAATTTCTTGAAGATCCTTCAAAAGTTAGGGAATTTAATATCTTGAATCTCTCTCTTGCATTCCCTTAATCTTTAAAAAAAATTGCGAAATTCGATTGTATACCTCTTTAAAACTTGCGTAAGTCTTATTATTTATTTATTGTTGTCTATACATATACATAAACACTGCTTGAATATCGTTTTCCAAACTATAACTCTAATTCTGTTCTAAAAATGATTTGATTAAAATGAAAATATTCTGAAACTCACATAAACATTTGTAAGTTTTCCAGAGACAGGCCAATATTTAAATATGTGTAACCGAAATTTCAAGATCGCTACCTTTTTAGATAGTAGTTATCAGAATTCGGCATTCCAGCTTTAAAAAATCAGCATCTTTAACTATTTTGGGTAACTTCGGATAAAAATAATGCAATTTCTCTCTCTCTCTCTTTTATTTGAGACTATATCTTAAAACAATACAAAATATATCCGGCAAAGCTTATGTTGGGAAACAATTTTTTTAACATTCATTTTTTTTTTTTTTTTTAGCTAACTAGTTGCAGAAATAAATAGTTCATTTGTACTGTATACATCATTTGATGCTTTAATAATTGAGGTTTAGAATTATAGAGACATATTCCTTATCGGTTATTAATGATTTAAGCTTCCCCCCCCCTCCCGTCTTCCTTCCCAATTTTAATTATACTCTCTGTAATGTCGGATTCTTATTCACTAAAATGTCGCTTATCATGTTTCTTTTATGTTCGATTTCGAATCTGTTAATAATAATACATTAGAAAGACGATTTTATAAAGTATAATTGAGTTACCAAATTGAATGCACATCTTAAGTTATGATGAGAATTTTATTATCTTCTTGTGAAGGTTAGAACTTCTGAACAAAATATTATTCCTTTCATCCTGTACTGTTTCTGTGTGTGTTTAATTTTATTGTACATAATACGTTATTGCGATTATAACCTGTTGTTTAAATGTAATTCAATTGAAATAAAAGATATATATATATATATGAATGAATGTACACACAATTCTAAAATTATTCATTAATTTTTCAAGCGTACATACTTCTTAATTTCAAATGTATTCTAGTTTATCGAAAACACATCGAGTGGGTCAAATATCCTTCTGTATCTCAGCGTTTCCTTCCTTAGTGTTTTATAGTATCTCGAACCAGCGGAGCATAGTTCAGGGTGACATCCAGGTGAAAGCAGCCGGAGCATCAAGACGTCCATGTATGTTAAGTCTCGCGGTTTCGTGTTGTTATATCTTTTGAAAACCATTTAAGGTTGAGCAGTCCTCTTACTGGAGCGGGTTAGAAAGTGCATCGCTTTACCGAGAACTTTTCTGGGGAATTTATAGAGTTTATTTCTTCCTGTATTTGGATGCTATGCAAATTCTGTATACGCGAGAAAGTCTGTTTCATTACTTCTCCTTATATATCTCAGAATTTATTCCTTTGCCTACATAATTAATATAGATTAACATTGTGAACGATTACTTGAATCCAATTAAAGTAAGGGTTGTTTTACCTCTTTCTCTTTACATCGTTTTAACTAATAAGTTGAGCTGAAGAAATTGATGGTTTTTCATGTTATTTCATCTCTCTATGGCTTTTCTCATTTGTTTAATTACTGTTTTTATATTTTTTTTTTTTTGTGTACTCTCCGCGTTATTTCAGAAAAAAAAAAAAAATTCAATTGCATTTTAGTATATTCTCTCTTATTTTGCTTCAGTTTAACCGACTACTTAATTAAGTAAATAATTCACAAACGTAAAAACACGTGTTTGCCTCTTATTGGTAATTCTTTGTAAAGTATAGTATTTTAGTTCAACTGTAAAAAACATGTTTGGGGGGTATTAGCCACCACAGAGGCTATTGTTTTAGTCAACGACAAAATGGTGTCACTGATCACCTTTCAAAATTAAGTTTTAAAAGCGTGGGACTTGTTTATTATCATTATTGTATGGCAGCAATAATTACAATTATCGTAAAATATATTCAATTTAATACTTTACCATTTGCTTTAATTTTAATAGCAGAAAAGAATATTATTGTTCTTTTCAATATTTAATAGTTTTCTGTAATTCTAATATTTAATTGAACGAATTAACAATTGCACAGCAAATTACAGGGGCCCCCCCCCCCCACTCTTTTAATCTTATTTTTGCTCCGTAAATGTGTGTAATGAACAAATTTCGGGGCTCTAAATTCAATAGGAGAATTAGATTTTCTCTGTAACATCACGTTTTCTAGATCTACAGGAGTGACATAAATGTAATAATAATAATAAAAAATTATGAACAGATTATAACTCTGTTTACTGGATAACAGTAAAAAAAAAAAAAAAAACGTTACAATTTTTTTTTTAATTAGGTACTTAATCTACAATGTTAATATATGCAAATCCTAATTTCACACACAATTTGATACAGCAAAAAAGTATGTTGAAGCTTTTCTTTTGTATTATAAATCGCCAATCTATCAAGAAGTCTACAATAATCCTCATAATTGAGAGGTCCCATCGGCTTTGGTAATGATGCTCTACGGTAAGGGTATGTGGGTGAAAACGTTCACCCTGTTCCTCGCTTACCTCTCCCATATCGTTTGGTGAAAATTTTAGATGTAAAAGAAGAAGAAAAAAAATTCTGTACCTCATGTTTTGTAGCTGTCGAATAAATCAGTTACTATAGCAATATAATCTTCATCTCTTATATAACTCAAAAATCCGTTAACAATAGATTCGAATAATGAACATGCTGCTAACTCTAAATTTCTGAGCCTAGTAACAAGTTGGTTGAATCTTTCAATACTTTCCTGATTTGAAGCTTGATAAAAAAAATGCTTTCTTTTAACTTAGCTTCTCTCAATTTGGGAAACATTTTCCTCAAATACTTGAAACTTTGGCCTTTTAAGTAAGAATTTTGACCAAGTTATTCATCTTCCTTAATTTTATCTGAAATAAAATCAAAATAATTTTACTTGACTCAACTGATAGAATATTTAACATATTTTGATCTCCAACACATATGATTTTTTCACAGGCCAGTCCTCGATTTTGTGTGTGTGCGTCTCTGCTGTTCCATAAACACACACACTAAGCTGAAAATTGTGAAAACACACTAAACTAGTCACCATTGCAATATTTTTTTAATCGCAGTTGTGCCACTCATAATCTTTATATCAACTTCTTCCAGCGACAAAACTTTGTTTTCATTAGTTTCACGCGTGTCCACTACGAGAGCCAAAAGTACTGCTGGAAGTTGGTTGTTATTATGCCGTAGCACTTCTTTTAGACTAATTTTAGAGAAATCTATAAAAATTCGCCAATCTTATGGCCTATGCTCAATACCTAATGAACCCATCAAGCCATCATATCAATGCAGAGACTCATTGGAATTTTCATTCATTGATAAAGTCCTGTTTCTTATTCTAAACATGGGAATCTTTGTATTTTGAGCTATAGATTCCATTGTTGCAGTCTAGAACCTAATAGTTCTACTTGCTGTTTAGAAAGTTTCATATCACAGATCAAATCATTCAATTTCTTCTGTTCTATCAGGTGCGAGGCGACATGACGTGAAATTCCGGAATATATTGCTCAATGTGTTATTTTCGTTTTCACTTTCGTCTGGTCCCTGTTCAATTGTTGTGAAGTTACAAATAGAACAGGTGAACTTTCCCCATAAGGCAGATGTTTAAGTACTGAAGGACATCAAGATATGTGATCTTATGTTTCGTTTTACTGGAATACCGTGCAATATGTGTAAAGCAAATCATTAATATGATCATTTTGCTCGCGTCAAATCATTGCTACTGCAAATTATTTACTTTTACAGTTTCCTTTCATCCGTTCAGTAAGTACAGTAGTACCCGTTATGAACGAAGTATGAGGTGCCTCCATTTTTTATCCATATCACCAAGAACTCAATCAAGATGCATTTTATTTGCCTTTTAAACTAATTTCACAATTGATTTTTCTTGTATTTTTGAAGTAAACTTGCTATACACATATTAGAAGTTATTGGGGTTTTTATACAAACCCAGTGTTTCGTGAATGACATTATATTACTTTACAATTTATGTCTGTTCTCACTTCGAGGGAAAAAAAAATTTTTTTGTAGGCTCACTAATTACCGCAAGACAAATCAACTCAGACTGAGGAACGACAAAATGAGCAAAACAATTAGAAAAATGAACAAAACGACTGACACCATATACGGTTCTACACATACAAATATTGCTGTGCTGCTCGTTTCTTTTTCCAAGTATAATATTTTTCTGCCATCTGATATTCATTACTATAAAGTTTCTCATCTATTTAAGTACATTGGGATAAGTACTAAAAATCTTGTATTGTTATTCATTTCATCATTATTTTTCTGCGAAAGATAAATTCAAAAAATATGAAAAACGTATATTTAAAAAAAAATATTTTTGAAATATCTTAAAAACCTGACGTTAGCAGACATTTATTTCTAAAGGCTATTTCAGATTATATACTGAAAAATTACAGAGAAAGTTTATTTCAAATCAGATGCAAAATGGCTGTGGAGTAGTGTGTTGTTTAAAAAAACATTAGTACCTTTGGTGGTAAAATCTGTTCTTAGCAAAGCTTTGCTCAAATCGTGTGTGTGTGTGGCTGGTTTGTTCGGATATATTTTACTCAAATAGTGAATATTATTAGGTAAAAACAGTTTGTTGACAAAAAATACAAGGAAAACGAAAATGCAACATAATAATAAATGCAGATTGGCTTTTCGAACATCAGTCAACAATTACTATAAGAAACACATGTTATAATTGATATATTTATGTGAATGTTTTTATGAGTTTTTTTTTTTTTTTTTTTTAACTGTCTCTTAAAGCGAAGCTTTATAGCATTAAATATTATTGACTTCAATTCGTCATTCCAGTGTTTCTATTCCAAACGGAAATTTATTTGGGGGGGGGGGTTATTTTACGTTTTTCATCTGATTTCAAAATGTTGTTGCCTAAAACTCTGAATGTTACGCATTCGACGCAATACTTTATTGTGAAACTGCTTAATATTTCGTTGCTATGTAATCTGTCATGAGTTAACGACATTTTACATAGAAATGTTTTCAAATAATGAAAATTTGAGTAGGTAATTTGCAAATTTTTAATTAACAAGGGTACTTTTAACGAATAATAGATTCATGATTATTTTATTTTATGTAGTTTCGATTTTTTTAAGAAACGCGGCTACTAAGCCCGAGTAAAAATTAAATTATTGAAAGATAGTCTTTTCGCAATGAAATTTATTAAAATTATCCTACGCATGAAACATTCATTTATAAAATTGAAAAGGGAAATTTTTGTTTTGAAAAGGGAAACCACTTGCATTATTTTATTGTGTATTTTATAACTACTCTTATCGATAGATGGTTTGAGTTTTTGTGGACTGTTGGTTGTCCTAACTTATTAACAGCATTTATCATTTATATGAAGTAGGCAACTAATCAAAAATTAAATGGTGTGAAAAGAAACAAGATCCAGTAAAATAAGTCATTCATGCAAAAGGCTATCCCAAATACTATCCAGGTTAGTGTTCCACTTATTTTTTAACAAACTAACTTTGTCTTTCGTCTCACATTCGTCTATTCAATGACATTATTTTAGTCAGAATCATTTGGCAATTCTTATGTTTTTAAATTGAACATTTTATTTGTAAAATTTCTCGAAATTCGAAATTTATCATCTTGATTTACCAAAAAATAATTTCTAATACTTCATCAGGATGCAAAACTATCTTTGCAACTTAAAAATCTGCTGTTTAAATTCTCATGTAATTTTTTTTTTTTTTTTTTTTTTTAAAGAATCTTGTGTTCTATTTACTGGATTGAACCATTTATTTATCATGATGGGTTAGTAACGAGCTTCGTAAACGACCAAGCTTTTGTCGATTCGTGGGTTCGAATCCTGATTCCACTGAAGACCATTGTAGAAGCTAATGGAAGCTGTTACAAGATAAATCAATCGAATCGATCCTCAAAGTATTCCCATAGCTTGATGTGGGGGCTTGATGAATAAATTATCAGTTTAGTTTTCGCTACGTTCCCACATGACGTCCTATTCCCACAGCGTAATGTGGGAGTTTGATGAATAAGTTAATTGTTTAGTTTTCTCTGTGTACTATAAACTGTGGTTTCAATTTCAAGATCCATGTCTAATAGTCGGCCGTTTTACTCTAGTAGGGGCCGGCAAATTGTTTTGAGGAAAAAAAGGCTTAGATCGTAAAATTTGTTGTCTTGGCGAGAAAGCCAGGTAGAAACTCGATTTTTATTTGAGTATACTCGATATTTACAACCAAAAAATCCTTCCTCCCCTCCCCCCTCCAAAAAAAAAAAATTAGGAAGCAATATTTTAACGAAATATTTGTATTTCGATAGTAAAATTTTTTCAAATAATAAAATAAAATTGCTTACACTTTTTAATAAACACATTATGGAACTGGTTAAATTTTGCATTTATGCGATGAATGATTTTTTTACTGAGATTACACTTCATCGAACTGAACTGTCAATAATATGTATTGATATTTTACATACTTCATGTTCAGAAATCCATTTCACATTGGCAAGTATTCTCAAATAGTGATAAAAATACTTAAGCATATGATTTAATTGACCACATTTATCTTTTGTAAGATATGCATAGAATTAAATTAAATTCATTTCTTTGAACATCATTTGTAGCATATCCTCATTTTGGAAATCAGTCGCTTCCATTTGAAGGTGTGAGAGTAGTTCCCCACTAAACAGATTTTGAAATATTGAAATGTCTTTAGTACTTGCATCAAGATCCGAGAAGTGTTGTTGTAACTTGTTATTATATCTCAGTGGTTATATTGCGCAGTTTAATTTGTTTTAAAAAAATTTATGTAAAAATTTTAGTCCGCAGGCTGGATTAAAAACCGATTGCGGACCCTAGTTTACCGACTTCTGCTCTAGCGCATGAATAATGCAAAAAAAAAAAAAAAAACTTATCGAGTGATGCAACATACGAGTATTCTTGAAATAAGATTCACAATTGCTGAATTTAGTAATTTTCCTCAATCCTTCTTGGGGAAGGAGGGGGTATTTTTTCCATTCGTTCTCTTAAAGAAATAGTACATTATGGAGATGTATAGGTTTACAAGCTTGAAAAATTAGATATTTTTTGTTTTTAATTTCACCCTATTAAAACTACGAAATATATTTTTTATCTTCAAAAACATCATATTTAACGAGATCTATATAAGCTACGATTGTCTAATCAGCTAAGATCTTAGTCGTCAGCCGTAAATGCATCCTTGTGAACTCTCTTCAAGTATTTAATAGGAAAATATAAATAATAAAGTGCTTTGTCCACCAAAAGTTGTATATTTTGCTTTACAGAGACATATGGTTGTATTCTATGTAATAGAGAACATTCCTTTTCTTTTTAAGTGAAAACCGAAAAATTCCATTTTCATTTTTTTTTTTTTTCCTTTTGTTTATACAGATCGAAACACCATTGATGGAATATTCTAGGAAAAGACCTCCGAAAAGAAAAGTTTTGTGTTTACTTTCCCACAGCTGCGCCAATATGGCGATGAGCCGTCGTCTGAGATGTAAGGCTGAAAACGGGTCAGCTTAACTTAGCTGAACTGTTTAAAGCCTTCAGGCGTTTGTTTATACTTTAACAAATCCCCTTGTTTAAAATAACTTATATTTGTATGGGTTTTTATTTTTGTGAGTGCCTTTCGATTTTTGTATGCATTAGTAATTGCTAGAAAAGAGGCGAATAGTTGTAAAATGGAATCTTATTTCAGATTCTTTTATTTTGTATGTGGTCTAGGGATGTTTTGCTTTTCAATTCTAATTTTGATTTCAATATTAAGCGGCTGTTATATATGTTTTATTGTAGTTCATGGCATCTTTTTTATTGACAAACGTACGGTGTTTGAATTTCTCTTTGGTTTTGATTTTGCAGCCTTTTTTTTTTAATAATATACTTTTTGGCGTTTGTTTACGGATATCCAAACAATAGACAATTTTGTTAAAATCGTATAATTTTACTCTGTGTAACATAATAAATCGATTAAAAAATTAGGAATTTTAAGGAAAATGGGTACACTATGTTATTATTATTGACATCAACATAACTCTGCCTGTTTTGGTGATTTGATGTAACCTTCAATAAACATAGGAAATGTACAAAACCTGCCATCAAAGAAAGGCTTTATGCAATAAAATGTCAATTTCAGTTTAGAGTGTATTTTATAAGTTGTTTTGTGTAGCAATTATTACAAACCTTTTTTATTTATGATTTTTACTGTTTAATAATTAGTCTCTTAAAAGTTTTTTAAGATAAAGAGGAAAGAAAAGATGTTTTGATGTGTTAAATTAATGTTATCGATTGCAGCTTTCTTAATAATTCGAGTGACAAATACATTAAATTGCCAACTATTCCATTAAATTTTTTTGAACCCGGGTTTAGAATCAGAAATATTCAGATAAAAAGGAACATCTTTCGAAGTGAAATAAGTTTTCTTATGAACGCTAATTTTGAATGCACGATTCTCAATCGAAAATGCTATCATTTATGCTCTCAATCAAATCTGACATTCAACTTATAACACGCTATTGCGAAAATGGCACCCAATGTAGTGTGTAACTCTGATTTCGAAAGTTTTCCAAATCTCTATACATTAGGGGGAGGAGTGGGCATAAATTTCCATTCCGCTGGGATTCGAACACCTGTCTTAGGGAGCCGCATCTTTTGGCGCGCGCTTATTGGACGTGTAACTCGCAGATGGTGACTGAGCGTGCGTCACCGGCGCGTGCCGGCTGTTTTCTTCTTCCGATTGGGGTTCCCCCTCCCCGTATCTTTGTCTCACTTTGATATCACCGTAAATCGTTCCACAACCCCATTTTTGGCGAGAAATCGCCGTTACATGAATTAATGTTTACATGGAGAGAGAGAAAAAAAAACAGTGAAGGTTGCGGTTGGAAAAATTGTCTGGATTTTTATGACCCATATTTTTCGGTGAAAGCGTCTTTTTTTTTTTTTTTTTTTTCCCTCCATTTTTTTAAAGGGTTTGCCTGATCTGGAAGTATTCCAATGTTTTGTGTGGCAGCCATTTAGCATAAGGACGTGGCGTCACCATAACAACGGTTTTTGAAATCGGAGCAAACTGTTTTGTGGGTGACAGTGTTTGACAAAATGTGATTAAAGTTTTGGACAACCGCATTTTTATTCAAAACTTTGCTGAACATTTCGTGCTTATTAATATGTAGAATCATTTGTATGATTCGTACTGATTTAATATTTCATTTACGTTTGTTTAATACAAGTTTGAGTCTCTATTTTATTATTATTATTATTATTATTATCTCTACATAGATTTATACGAAGAAAATATAATTCTTAATGGATGCGAATATATTGAGAAATATTTTTTTTTTTTTTTTTTTTTTTTGTATAAATATTTCTTAATTTGTCACTGACAAAAACTTAATGAAATTAATTTCTGTTCAATTTTTGTCTCCAAACCCGAGGCTAATAGAGAATCTTAAGAGGTAAAGCACGCTGATGTCATGGATAAACATTACCTTTGATGCTGTCAAAGTTTAATGTGGCTGTCACGATATAATTCTTTTGAGTAAGTGGTTTATGTCGCCGCATAATTAATGGCTAGCTGAGACAGGTCTCAAGGCTAGCCAAGTGGACAACACCGCCTCTCTCCGGACGTTGTACGTGTTAGATCTCTCTTGTCACTTTTGCGATATTCATTAATAACTGGTCCGCTTAGAGGAGTCTCTCCCTCTTTATGGTTGTCAGAGCAACATTTATCTTTTACCTTTAAATTTACCACTTTTTCGTTCTTTTAATCCTTTTTTCCCCTTTAATTCTTCTTTGCTGGATTAAAGACTGTCTTTTCTAAATGACACTGAATAGTGTCTTATCTCCTTTTTTTTAAATTGTCAGTAACCTTGTATCAAATGTATTTTAACCTGTTTTAATTTTGTGATATTTTCCCTCTTCATTATGGGAAGAGGAAATTCTTTGTCGTGATATTTTAAAATTTATATACTTTTAATTATTAAATAACTGAAATAGCACTGAAGATGCGCTATATGAAAACTTTATAGTTGATATTTATTCGATTTTTTAATTGTGTGCAAATTTTTAGTTTACTTCTCATATCAGAATCGAATTAATTTTTATTAATTGTTTCGTTATATATGCTGATTAATCTTCATAATGGACATCTGTTTCTCGAATAGCAATAATGTGAAAAGTTTTCTAGGTGACTCTGACTTTTCTTTCCGAGTACCATTATTAAGTATTTTTTTAATGTAATTAAGCATTTTTTCTTTTACACTCCAGGAAAAAATTTTAATTTTGTTCAGAATTTAAAATTTCATTTTCAAATCCGTCAAGTTAGAATATTCAGTTCCATGCTCAAAATTCAGTTATGTAATGGAAATTTAATTTAATTGGACTGAAAAGTAATCCACAACTGCTGATTTAACCTCAGAACTCAAGTTTTTGCTTACTGTCAGCGAATTTTAATTTCAAAATTAACATTTCCTCTGCGAGTCCTGAAGCCGATAAACTATGGAGATCTTGTTCTCCACTAATTAAAATAATAAATCGATGACGAATCAGTATCTAATTTTAGATGACTTATTTAGTCCTTTGATGGTGCTAAATCATCTTAATCGTGACCAGTTTGTATGGTTGATTGGAATGATCTCATTGCTGTTTCAAATGAGTTGTTGGATTAATTTCTCATTGGAGTCAGACGATGACTATGGGCTACAGATTTCGTATTTAATACTCATTATGAGAGGCTGGTAAGTGAGGCACTACCTCACTCATCACTTTTTCTCATCACATGAGGAGGAAAAAAAAAGGGCTTTTAATTTTATGTGTCCCTTGTTATTCCGAATGTCACTCTTTGAGAAGTATTTTTCTTTTTAAGTAATTTTTTTAAAATGCTTCATGAAACATTTTAAATGGTTGGTTGTATTTTATTTTATTTATATTAGAGATAATAATAATAATAAAAAAAAACATCAGTTCTTTTTTTTTATTTTCCAAAAAAAAAATTTCTTTTTGATTATTCTCTCAATAGTGCTGCTTCCGACATTCTATAGAGAGCAAAAGAGAGAAAGATATTGGTTGAGGCAATAATACTGCGTTTCGCTACTGTATTTCTGCTTTCGTTGCAAGACATTGATCATCAATTTCCTGCTTCTGCAAAATCTCATCGTTTATCTCATATCATAGTTATATAAACCTCAGCAGATGTGAATGATTATATATCGTATTAGCCCGAATATAATGCGATAATTTTTGCTGATCATTTCCCTTTAAAATAGTGACTCGCGCTAAACTCGTGGTCTAGGTAATGGTAATCTATTTCTTGTTACTTTTCTAATATTACCTAATTTGTTTTACGTTACTTAATTTTATTGCAATGAATGTAACCTTTGTTATTATTTTAAATAAATGCTTATCTGGGTGAATTATATTTTCTTTGAATTCATTTATGTAAAATGAATGAATCGCATTAAATTCATGTTTTTTCTTTTTATATATTCACTTCCAATCCTCGCATTTCTTGACAATAGAAAAGTTGCAGATTTTTGTTTTGAAAAACGAATTAAAAGCGAAATATGCTTGCTCTACCAAAGATGCTCATAAGTATGAATATGTAGCAACTATGCATGAGATGTTTGTATTCAAATAAATAGACAAATAAATTCGTGATTTGTGTTTTAATAAGCATCACATTAAAACTATGCAGTCGTTTATTGGTTACCAGCCCTGTCATTTTCAATCGAAATTGAATGACATTTAAAAATGATATTCACGCGCCGAACTTCCATACCATGAGTTGGCATCGAAGTCGAGTTATATACAGCAACCTTCGTTATTCTGTATGGTTGTCTTTAGAGAAGGGGACGAAGAAAGTATATGAACCAATAACTCCATCAGCTGTATAACTAGTGCGTCCTTGCTACCAGATTATCACTGTTCTGCCGTTTCCATTGTGACTCATCACCGTTGTGATAATAATAATTTAATTATGGAGTTTAGTGACATATGCCAAGTGGAAGGAAAGGCTTACCCCCCCCCCCCTCCTTCACCAAAGCAATTCATCTCATTAATTTGATGTTATGAGCGGAACCGGAACCATTTTGCAATTCCGATAGAAGTTTTTCTCCATTTCCTGTCGCACACAATCTCACGAGAGTCGAAATGAAGAAAAGTGGCTAGTGAGTAATAATCATGTCACCAATCTCGGTTAGTTAGACGTGAATTATAGGTCACTGATTTTGATGATGAGAGTGCTTTTATTTGTTTGCGTCCTGTTGTGAATGAATTGTGGTGTGAAAAAAGAGAGATTGGATCACACAATATGTTTACTGTATAATTCTTTCGGCGGTAACTAGTAAGAAATTTATATCGGAAGTTCATTAAAATACTTGAGATGAATAAATTGTATACGCTGTAGCAAATTCTTAATTATTAGTCAATTCTTTTCTCAAAAAAATATTTAAAAAAAAAACACCATGAATAATAAGCTATATTTTTTGTCAGAATTCCGAGTCATCTATTTTTCGGAACTTCCTATGTATTTTTTAAAATCAAAATCGAAGGAAGAACCTTGTTTAATACATAAAATCACAATATTTTTAATTTTATTTATTATTATCAACCACTTATTCATTTCAATTTTTCAGTAACAAAATAAACTACAGTTAATATATTTGAAAATGTACATTGTTCATGAATCTTATTCTATCGGAAGCTTAGGGCTTTATACTCATATGCATCACTTACATGTTTGCAATTAATAAATGAAATAAAAGGAACTTATTGTTATAACCATCTAATATGCAAACTGCACTGAACATGTTACTCTTATAACTTTAAAAAAAATCATATGATTAAATAAGTGTTGCAGATACAACAATTTCATATGAGTTTAGATACTTATTATCGACGAGTGCTTATTTTTGTACACGAATGGGTTGACGACTCTGATTAAATATTACTTACGTAATCATGCTATGAAATATTGGCTTTGGGAACTTTCGTGTTGGCATCTACTGGAATTTGCAGTATTCTGTTGTTGACGTCAATTTTGAGAATGCACTTAAATTTATTTTTCTTGTGTTAACAAATATTTTTTTAACTGTCTGTGTAAGCAATTATTATTATTATTATTATTTTCAAGGCTACCAATAAGTCGTCTTTTTGAACACCTTTCAGAAGATATAAATCTTCAGACGACATCAATTCATCCACCACGCGATCTCCGATTGCGGCACGCGAATGGAGGAAAACTTTCCGTATTTTATGTATCTTCTAACGGGAATGCGGGAATTCTCAATATAAGAAATGGTGCTGGCTGAGCTGGCTTTAAATACTGATGAAATAGATTCTTGATAAATTTAATTGTTTTTCCATCTACTTCAAATCTGGAAGCTTTTTCATTCGAAAAATTATCTCTGCTCAAGATTCCAACCTCCTTGATTCTTTTCTTCGAGATAAATCAAGACTATGTGCTGTCAAAAAAAAAAAAAAAAACCTGTATGATGGTATTTAAAACTAATAAAGTAGACATACTATTCCTCTTGAAATACTGAAAACTAATTTACAGAGGTTTTTTTAGTTCATCTTGAATTTATAACAGAGTTCATTTTAGGTTTAACAAAGAACAAGCGCATTAAATATTTTTATCAATAAAAGGAATTTTTTGGTTCTTTAAGAGGTGCAATTTAGTTAAAAGCTGAATGAAATTGTGGGGGGAAAATAGCTTTGTTAATGCTGTATTAATTTTTCAGTTAGGAAATAACAATTTTATTTACAAACTATGAAGTTTTTTTTTTAAAAAAAAAAAACCATTATGTAATTAATGACTAATTCAGAAAGAAATTAAAAGGTATATGGGGAACTAGTTGAGATCCAAGGATTATGCAACGCGGAAGATGTGCAAAACTTATTTAATGAATTATGCTGTTGATATGTGTGTGTGAGAGAGAGAGAGAGTGAGAGAGACTTCTTTTTTCATCTTTTATATTTATTCCGCGAACTAAATTAGACTTCATTATCTGTAATTTAAATCTTTTGTGATTTTCTATTAGAAAAAAAAGGGGGGGAGAATAACTCAATTGTAAAATGTTTTGGAATTTAATTCTGTGTGACTGAACTGTTTGATTTCTATAAACAATTTCAATAGCGCATTCCCTCCTTTCATACGCAAGTGTACGTATCAGTCGGTTTACTTAATTATGCATGCCAAAAAAACAAGCGTCTCAAAGCAAATATATAAATAAAATCACTCTGGTTACGTCAGTGCTTTGAAATATTCACATTCGACAAAAATTCTTGAAATTCCTGCCATATGGATTCATTTCCAGTCGTTATTTCACAATATAGAGTTCCCTTCCCCTCCCCTGAAAATAGTAAATTATTTGTCTGAAAATTTAGCAATCGTCACATCGCTTATTATCACAAATACTGCTCAATTAAGGACATCTGTCTCCGCATTCCGTTTGTTCCATTTATAGACAGTAATTGATAGATCGGTTTGTGTTTATCGTTGTCATAGTGTTTAATTCTTATGGAAATGTTAACTGCCATTCACGTCCGTCACATGTGCTGTCCTTGAAATATAAACAGCGTTCGCTTTAAAGTTGCCGCAAGCCTTCGAATGTTACAATGGGCAAAGCAGATTTATAGTAGACAGCTATAGCATTGTTGTGGAAATGAAATAACCGTACTTGTACTTTTGTCTGGAGGCGTATTTTATTTTTTTTAAAAAAAGAAAAAGTTTAGTGGAGGGAGAGTAGGTAATTCAAATTAAATTATTCCATTTTTTAAAAAAAAAATATTTGAATTAAGTATTGGAGATAATGAATTAACATAAAAAAATGAAATTCTATGCACATGTGAGAGAAATTCTTAGAATTACGAGTAGCTTGTGAATTCCAGCCGAGTTTGTCTGAATTTAAAACTAAGTCCTTGCAAACTGAGATTTGACATTTTATGTGCCTTTACATTAGTTAGGTATTCTCTTGTGACAACGCCATGGCTTTGTGATTCAGTAAGGGATTCTATTCCAGCTAACGCTATTGTGTGGAATAATAATGGACATTATAAATTCAATTGGGAGGTGTGGACTCGGGACTTTTGCAGAAGACGGCGTGTAAAATTTTGAAAAATTTTATCCTCGTCGTTTGATATTAGTTCAGAATTTTGAAATCAAGGTCTGAAAAAAGGGGGAGGGGGGATACAGTTCTGAAAGCACTTAAAAAAGGATACAATTGTCCTTAAAATAAGGATTTCATAAACTAACCAAAATTAAATTAGCTTAAGATATTCAATTATTAAATTATTCAAACAAACGTATCTTCTGTTTTAAAATAACAGAGCTCTTCATGAGCTCATATGAACTGGTGAAATAATTTGAGTGTAACTCCTTTCATAAAATTTATTCTTTAGATTTGTTTTATTTGGCTACATTTTCTAAAATAAAAAAATCAAGTAATTAAGTTTCTTTTATTTATTTATTTATTTTTCATTTTAAAAAAGTGTGCTTTTAAACACTTGATATAATTACCTTTAAGCTTAATAATCTTATCTTAATCTTTAATTGAAGCAATGTTCATGCACACATTTTTATTTGTGAATGTGTTATTCATTTACATATTTTGATATAATTAATTTATTTAGATGTACTTAAAATTTAAGTGTCCAGAACCAAAAATTGATTAACTCGTATTTTGTGACTTCTTTACATAACACATCTTTTTGTTTTCACTTTATGAACAATTTTATTTGTAACTGTTCGTATAAAAATAATGCGTTTCCTTTCTTACAACATATATTACCGTTACGGCATTGTTATTAGCGCATTAACGCGTCTTTTTTTTTTTTTTTTTTTTTTTTTTGCAACAGTCGGTATGAATTGGCGCGATTCCTTTGGCGAGTTATTCGTAAAAAGCAACCCTTCTTACCTCTACGACAACAGAATTTCATCGGCGTTTAGAGAGCGGAGACTGAGTTTTATTAACTTCCCGGGAAGTGATGATAATAAAGATCATTTCTCTGTTCGAGGGGATTTTCGGTTGCGAGATGCAAATTATATTTATATGTGCATATCTGTGTTCACGTAATCCTCTACATTTGTGATGGGAAATAATTCTCCGATTTATTTTCTGTGGTGGCAAGTAACCATGGCAACATTCAAAAAATGAACTCGTGTTAAGTTCGCAAAAAGTGTTTATCAACTTTTTGAGTTTTGTTTGGAACATGTATTAAAGGTGCAAAGGATTATTTGGAATTCAAGTACTGACCTTCGCTCTTGTTTTTGAAGTTGAACTGGAAAAAAAAAATTTATAGTCGACATTGGAATTCATAACTACCATTGCGCGCATCAAACAGTAACGTGTAGAGTTTTTGAACTTCAGTTTTTGTGGTAAGGATTTTTTTTTCCCTTGAACTTTTATTTTTCACTTCAAAAAAAGTACTTATAATAAATAAATAATCGGTCATTTATTAATCACTGAAAATATCTTTTTTGTATTACTACTTTTTTTAAAAAAAAAACTTAACTTTAAACTTATTTTTTTAAAAGAAAGAAACTTGTAAATGAATGCAAATCTAGAATTCGAAAGCAATTCACTGGATCAAATGATTCAAAATTTTATAATCGTTCTAACATTTTTTTTTTCATTTGAATTAGATTTGATCTGTTAATTATGCTGTTGCATATCATCGTAACTTTTTTTTTTGTTGCATATATATCCTTAAATCATTGAATGATTTTTTGATTAATTTATGTATTATGTAATGCCATGAAATAAAAAATTTCTATTTCTTTTCATTAAACTATTCTGTATTAATTGAAAACTAAATGCTGAGGAAATAATTTAACTTGTAACTGAAACAAACATATTATTTTAGAACGTATATGTTAAATAAAACAAATTTCACTTATTAATCATAGAAAGCTAGAATCTCATTAGATAATTTTCTGTATTATTTAGAAATTTATCAGTTTTAATTTAGACTTCACATTAAACTGTACTTGAAAAGTTTTTTTTTTTTTTTTTTTATTTTAAAAATCAAGAGGAAATAATATTTTAAATTTCTTTATTTGTCTATATTAAAAATTTAAATACCGAAATCGGTAAAATATTTTTATTTAACATTAAAAAGTTTTTTTTTTTTTTAAAAAATTTTTTTTTAAATTAATTTTTTTTTTTTTTTTTTTTTTTTTGTCTGGATACTTCCTTTAATTTGAATGCAAGCATTGGATGCGTTATTCTAATTTAGGTGATGGAAAATATTAATTCATGAGAAATAGATGTATGAGCTTTGTTACTTATTTTAAAAGTTTTCAAATTTCATTAAATTAAATAGGAGTGACCGTTATAACTGGTTAAATGGCACACTAGTCTGTTGGGTTCGATGCGGAGTAAGGAAGTTCCACATTTTAAAACTAATCATTTTATATTCTATTATTATTTTCCTTTCTTAACCTCGAAAGTGAAGGCGACTTGTACTAATTTATTGTTTCTACCGTCTGATAATAATTTCAGTGTCTTTAATATATTTTTTAATCATTATTTCCCCAATCTCTAAATATGCTAATAAATGCATTAAATTAGTTCGAGGAGGAGTGGCTGCTGATGCAGTGACAGGTGTTCTTTGCTGTAATTCTTAATTTCGCAATACATTCTCTGTTGAATTCGTAAAGACTGTTGAGTGTGTTGATGAGTTGCGTGTCAAGGAAGAGGACTTCCGATCCAAAACTGTTAGGAATTATTTAGTTCAGTGATAAAACTAAAACTGTGTGGCAAAACGTTATTCATGAATTGTCATGAGCTGTTATTCTAAAATTGTTCAATTTCTTTGTTTCGTTTTTGTTTTGGTAAAATTCTACTGAGTGGACTCAATAGAAGAACTAGAAAATAAGGTACTTGAACTGGAAAAAATTGTATTAAACTTTTTTTTCGTTTCATTTTGAAAATGATTAAAAGAGGGGGGGGATTGTGTGTGTGTGCGTGCATTATCGCTTTGGAAAAAGTAGAATCATTAATAATGTCAAAAAAAAAAAGGTAACAAGGGAACGCCTTTGTCGTGAAAAGCGTTTGTAAAGGTGGATTAATTTTATTAACGATATGATTAACGTTAGATGTGTCTTGCTCTAAAACTCGTTCTTGTTCACTCTTGTTCTAAAATGCTTGATGAAATCTCGTAAAATATTCCGTAAAGTTACATTTTTCTAAACAATTTTCATGAATTGAATTTTAACCAATGAATTGAAAATATATTGTACTACAATTTCTTTAATAAATTGTATTAGTATTCATTCAATATTCTTCATAAAAAGATGTGAACTTTCATGTGTCTCATGATATGAAAAATCTTTAAATATAATTATATAATATCTACGTTTTGAAAAATAATTTTCTCTTTTCCAATTATTTTGGGATACAACAATTTTAAATTCTTTTTTGTGAGTAATTCACAAATAAGAGCGAAGAAAAATTTAATAATAATTCGCAAATATTGTAGAGTAATTTCTACTCTTTACATGTTTCTAAAATTATTGCATAAGAAAGTAATGATGTCATCAAATTTAATGTCTTTAAAAAAGTTTCCTTGAAAATGTGCTGGGAGCATTCTATCAGGTAATTTAAGAGCTTGAAAAAAAATTTAAGTATTCTTGGAAAACTCTTTAATGCTTTGGTTTTCGAATGACAATGTTATGAATTATGTTACGAATTCTTGACTGATTCAGTCTCTGAAGAATAATTTCGCAAAATTAAGTTTGGCCTCGAGCAAGAAAAAAAAATAATGAGCTTTTTGTCTCTGATTTTAAGAGGGAAAAATATTTATGTTGTTTTTTAACCAATTTTTAAAAATGTGCATCGTATTGTCTATACTCGCTATTTTACATCGATTAGCGTTACTTTTTAATCTAATCGATGTGGAAGATTAAGTAACTATTTACTTGTATATACATGCATTTCTATTTAAAACTTTTTTTTTTTGTTAGTTGCATACTCATCGTAGATAATAGTGAAAACAATTCATAAAAGATTGTTGTATTTTTTTTTTAACTTTCCCCTATTGTTATTGATAATGAGCATGCAATTTCGATTGTATAAGATTTGTGCCTAGGATTCCCCGCTCTTTATTGTGTATATTAAAATAGTCATTCTGTGACTTTTATTTTCAATCCTGGAGGGGGGGGATTAAATGATTGATTGACTTTATTAACGTCGCACTAGAAACAACACGAGGGCTATTGGTGGCGGACCTCGTAATTTTGAACCTCGATCAAGTGACGAGGACGTCACATGAGCTGGCACCTTCCTCTCCTAACTTCCACTCCGCTCCAAAGGTAGCATCAGCAGATTTAACGCGCATCAGCCCTGGCTACTCGGTGGATCTTTGGTGCCATCAAGGCTCGATCCTACAAATCGGCGATAACCACCGGTCCGCGATCATGATCACTGATCTACCGCGACCACAAAAAAAGAAAAAAAAATTAAAAGAAATAGTGTCCGACATTTCTGTAAAAATATATTTTGACCGTGTAAGTTGAGAAAAACAAATAAATTTAAATAATTGTTCGTGGGAAAAGCTATTAAATTTATTCTTATAGCATTCATTTCTTTATGAATGAAAAAGAAACTATATTTCGTAAAGCGTTATATGTAATAACTTATATTTTAATTTTTCAGCTATTTTTTGCTGTTTTTATTTTACCTATATATGCAGTTTAATAATTTAATTTTATTTATTATATGTATATTTTATATATGTATATATAAAGTTGATCCAACGACTTGTTCTTCTAGTATGGGACAACTCATGTTTTTTCAGAACAAAATTCTGATTTGTCACTTGAATTAAAATTATTTCGCTGTCTTTAAATGTTGTGAAAACTTACATTAAGTTTTTTTTTAAAAAAAAATTTAACCTTTCTTTTAGATAACAGTACTTTTGTCATTACTGAAATTTGAATTTGTGCGTCGCTAAAATACATATTAAAATTTCTGCTCTTTTATTTCGTTTAGTAAGCATGGGTTTTATGTACCGAATCAACAATTTATTGTTCTTAAACACTTCGGAATAAAATCTGAATCTTTACCTATGGTCTTATTCAAACTGTTACCGATTTCACCTTACGTCTTTATTTCCGCGAGATAGAATTAAGCAAACAAATTATTTGCTCTTGCTTGAGTGATCCGAAGCAGCGAATGTGCACCTGTACAGAGATCAAGCTATTTTATTTTCTTTCTTTCTTTCTTTCTTTTTTTTTTTTTTTCGGTAAAGGGCACATCTTTTGAGCACTTTTACCCTGCTGTGTTTGTACTCGTACATCGAAACGAAAGAACCTTTGCGCATCGGGGGTACATTGTATTTTTCCTTTTGGAACAACCCGCCGTTTCAAACCGAACGGTAGGGGGTTCTCCGGACATTGTAGTAGCAGGTCGCGGGTTGTTTCCGCCTCGGAAGCTGTACGTTCGATAAAAGTCCAAAAATAAACTTCTGTGAGGAAATTGATTCCAAAAGTCTCCTTTTTCCCCCAGTAATTTTTCCCTTGTACCTGAGGGGAGGAGAGAAATTACTGATTATATAATGAGATGATGGCAATCTGTTTTTGACAGCTTATTTATCCGGTCTGTGGTGAATTTTAGAAGCGCGGGAAGGTACTATATTGTTCTGGAATTCTGCTCAACAAAGCTTATCTGGAATTAAAATCCAACCCCCACCATGCATTTGGTGGAGAATAATTTTAAACTGCCTTTATATTCCAGTAATTGGATTTTAAGTTCCATCTCGCAGAACTTTTGTAATTTCATATTCTTGTGGTTCATACCTAAACCATAAATACCAAGAAAAAAAAAATCACAAGAATTCTGAAAGATAAATATTATTATTAAAACTAATTGGATTTGCTGCTTAAAGATGGGGTGAGGAGAGAGAGCATTTGAATAGAAATTAGTAATTTTATTTTCTTTTTTCTTTTATGCATTTTCTCCCTCCTTCCGTTATTAATTTCACAATCTCTGACTCTTATTGTTGTGATAAATTGTAAGAGTACTGTACATATTGTTCAGTATAAGGAAAATATAAATTGAAATAAATCATTAAGGAATTAATGCTTTTCCGCATCTTAAGTGAGTTTATATTCGTAACAAAGATTAAATAATGAATACAATTTAATGTGTTTGAACTTCAATATTTTATTTCTTCTTTTAGAAGCATTTTTTTTTTCAGTAGTGTTATATAGATTTTTAATATTTGAATTATTATTATAGTAATTTATGTGATCCATGATAATATTTTCATACCTTTACGACTACAGTTTGTATATCATCGTAAATAAACTTCTATAGACCTTTATCTGTAACCTGTTACTAATAATTTTTCGTCTAAATCTCTTTGTGATTCAAGTTATGCGCTTTCGCCTAAATTAATCCTTTCAATTCATCAGAAAACTCCAATACATGTTTTAAAACACTAAGAAGACATATCCCCCACCTCCTATTCTATGGATATTTTACTATTTGAATGAGATTAGAACACAATAAGAGACCTTGCAACCTCTCAGGTAATATCCACAGTGAGTTAATTTTTGTTTATAAGTACTAATAGTTGTTGCTAGTTATGAATCATTCTAATTTTACAAGTTTCATTCTTAATGTATATAATATCTTTACGTTCTTTAATTCTTCTTAGGATATCTTATATGAGTGTAATGTAAAAATTGTGAGAACATAATTGTTTTAAGTTAAATTTATGTAATATTATATAATGACTTGAGAGATTATGTTCTCGTGCTAATGGCATATAATGTGCTATCTTAATAAAGTAACTTGCTTGAAATAGCTCTAATTTATGAAGTAAAAGGTTTTAAAAGAGATATCCATTAAAATTATATTATTGATATTAGGTAAGTCTCTAGTTTAAAGCTAATTCATAAAGAATTTTTTGATTGATTGTTTTTCAACGTTGCGCTTAGAAACAACACCAAAGCTACTGGAGATGGACCTCTTAATTTTGAGCCTGGTCATGTGACGAAGATATCACTTCAGCTGGAACCTTTCTCTTCTAACTTCCAAACCATCCCAACTTGAAGACTTGACTCACGTAGTTGGACTGATTTACTTTAACGTAAATCGGTCGGTCTAACTATATGACGGGTCTAAATTGGCATTAAGACTCCAACCCACGACCTGACTGAAACAAAGCCGCCCATAAATTCATGATCATTACTACTCGCTGCCATTGCCATAATTCTTAAAAGAAGATATTATATTAACGAGTTCTATCTCTGGACTACATGAAGCTCATCTATGATCTCATGAAAGTCTGAGAAGTTCTTAGGTTCTGGAGAGATGCTGGGTACAAGATTCGTTCAATGCACTTCTTCACCGCGTGAGTTCTAGATGGCCACCGATGTTATGGTCCTCCACCCTAACATTTCAAAGAGAGATATATATGCAGTGGTCCATAAACCTCTAATCACTGTGAACAATAAAAGCAAGGCTGCTACGATGGTGTCAATGACACAATATTTTGACTACGATAGCTCACGTTTTGAAGAATGACGAATCTCGCTTCACTTACTTAATTCATTTGGATGTTTCAGTTTTGCGGTTACTCTCAAAATGTTTGCTTCCCGAGTGTCCATTGTCAAGAATGGAATTCCAATACCATTTTGTTTTGACTGGTAGAATGCAGAACCACACTATCTGTGTCATATATAGATGTATGTGTCTATATTTTCAACATGAGGGCGGTATCTGAAAGCTCAACATATCTCTCTCTCTCTCTCTCTCTCTCTCTCTCTATATATATATATATATATATATATATATATATATATATATATATAT
>BMAW01082584.1:828303-871752 GCA_019974015.1 Nephila pilipes
GTTTGGAAAAGCGTTGGAACGATTGTATCACCCTAAAAGGTGATTAACAAAAGGTGTTATGTTGATGAATAAAAAAAAATTTGCAAAAAAAATGTTGTTTTCAATGTTAGTCTCGGGAGTTATTGATTGATGTGTTATATGAGCATAGTAAGTTAAATAAAAGAGCTTATATATATATATATATATATATATATATATATGAAAATCATCTTTTTGCAAAAAAAACAATTTTTCTTTTCATATGTGTTCTGCGAGACGTTTTACTGTATTTTATTTCGTATTCGACTTACTGCGCAAACTAAATAACAGTTAAAACGTAACAGAATCAAGAGTGGTGGAAAGATTTCTTCGTGTGAATCCTGTAATTTTCCTGAAACTTTTCCCATTTTCAGATTTTTTGGGAAGAAAAAAACGATAGAAAACGGATCCTTTCATTGTGATCATGAACAGTCTGTCTCAATAAATAGTAGAAACTAGGCCAAAATAATCTGCAACTGAATATTTTGTCTGCTTGTGGCTGTTATGTTCTAATCGGGACAGTATATTAAATTTATTAACATACCAAGAAAGGTGTATGTTTTGACATAGTTCCTAGTCGAGAAATTGGTTAAAAGAGTATTCTGTATTTTTGAAATAATGGTAAGAATCATATCTCAATTTTTACTGTAATGGAAAGTTTGATGAAACTTTTAATTTATTTTCCATTTCGCCGTTTATGTGGAAATTAGATGTATGAATACAATAAATCCATATTTAAAATGTTATTTTGTTCTTTTTTAAAGAAAAAATTCTAATTCTGCTATGGAGAAATAGGAATATAATAATTCAATATAAGCAAAAACTATGATAATCGGTGTAACATTTTGAAAATATATCTTATATTTTGAAAACAATATCTATGATTTTCCCATTTTCTATATATGTATAATGAATATATATATATATATATATATTAATAATTTCAACCAATTTAAGATCCCCAAATGGGATTTTACATGCTTCCTTAGAGTTATTTTGTATTGTTCAAAATGTTTTTTTAATTAATAAAAATGTATAAAATTGATATTTAATGTAATAATTTATAGAACTTAATTTAAATCACTTATTTAAATCTATCCAAATTGAAATAATACAACCAAAATTAAATCATTAGCTAAGTTTATGGAAAAGCATTGCAACTTAACATTTCATAATTAAATTTGTAAGAACTATTGTTTTCGAAACATTTCAGATTATTTATCTAACTCCTAATAAATTTTTAGATGTAAGATGAGAGTTTTATATATATATATATATCCTCAGCTGATGGCCTTATTAGATATGATAATTAATATTTTTATTAACAAATCTTTGAAGCATTTTTGAGGTTAAATTTGACATCGAATTTTTTTTATTTTGACAATATGTTTTTTAATATTCACATCTTGAGGATTGAGAATTTTTTTTTTTGTTTTTTTTTTTTTTTTTTTTTTTGGATTTGTGAGTTTTTTGAAAAACTTAATTCTTTAACGTAAACATTATTAACTTTCTGGACTTTTATGGAACTTTAAAGATTTTTTAATTAAACGAAAAACCTAAAACCCACCACACAACATTAGATTTACAATAACAACTATTTAGTGGTCTAGCTGTGAAAAGTTTCTTGAATATGGACACAGATTCGTTTACAGACACATATTTTATTCATAGTAAAGAAATTTTTAGCAACTAAAATTGAGTTTTTATGTTCTTTATTGGTCATTTTTGGAATTCAACTAATTAATTTGGGATCAACTTGATTAATTACATTTTATTGTTGAAATGTTTATTAAATATTCTCAAAGTGAACACTTTTCGTACTATACCAATTTATCATTATTGGTATTCACATCATATTGGCAACAACACAAAATTTTTTAGAGATCCTTATTTAAAAGGACTCTTTTAACTTTTTCTCTGTAAATCTTTATCACCTGCTTACATAAACCATATCTTATGTCATAGAATATGACATTTTTATAGTTTTGATTTAAGGTTTTTACATCTAGTTTAAATAGATTTCAATCTTTTTACAAGCTTGGATATGGGTATGTTTTTGTAATTTTTATATTTAGATTTTTAATGGGAAAATTTTGCAATAAATGTTTGTCATTGGGATATCTTTTCACTGGATATATATATATATATATATATATATATATAACACATCGATCAATAACTCCCGAGACTAACCCAGAGATGGCGCTCGTAGTAAACCAGTAACCAGGTCTTTCTAGAGTACTAACCTTTGCTTGAAATGTGTCAAAATTTTAAGTCGATTGGACCAGGAAAAAGGTTTTTTGAAGTGAAGTGAAAAAGGTTTTTTCCAAGTGGGTGCCGCGATTGCTTTCGATGGAACAAAAACAGCAACGAGTCGATGATTCAGAAAGCTGTTTATCGCTATTTACTCGCAACAAAAAAGATTCTTTATGGGAAAAATTGGAGGGGGAAGATTTGGAAAAGAACGATTGTAATACCTATGAGATTCAACAAAAGGTGTTATGTTGATGAATAAAAAAAAAAAATTGCAAAAAAAATGTTGTTTTCAATGTTAGACTCGGGAGTTATTGATCGATGTGTTATATATATATATATATATATATATATATATATATATATATATATATATATATATATATATATATATATATATATATCTTATTATTATTATAATTTAGAACTCATATGAGGATTTCATGTTACTAGGTTATTCTCACTTTCATCTCATTATGTTATTTATGTGACTGAGAATTCTATATATATATATATTTATTCAAACATTCTTTCTGTCGAAACTTGAATTTTCATTCCTATGCAGTAATATGTAGCTGTTAACGATAATGCTTATAAAAATTTATTCGATGTTTTTGTTATTAATGTTTGTCGCATTTCATCAGATATTTATAAAAAAAAATTCTCATTCGGCCTTCTCCTGCTCCTCTTTCCCCCCTTATTTCGTGAAGAATAGCTAATTCTGCTTGAAAAGTCCTCTAAGAAGTTATCTTTCATCATCATTCAGTTCTGAGATTCTTTTCTTCAAAATTGGTCCTTGATGGACCCCAATTGGTTAAAGAATCGTTCCGGTGGGGTGTTAAATGAAAAATCCAATCAAATAGAATTCTAGTATCAAAAAGTTTTAAAATTTTCATACATTTAATAAAATGAATGTTTGATTAAAAATTCTAGTTTGAGACCAATGAAGATTTTGTTTTTTTATGAAAACATGAAAACTGCTGTTCAATTTTTATGAAAAATGTTATTTTCACAAACTTGAACCTATTGATTATATGGAAGCGTACACATGCAACAGTTTTTTGTTTATAAATTTGATGTATTAAATAATAAATTAATGTTTTGCTTTAAAACGTCGAATCAGCCTGCCTTATAACGATTGACAAAAATGCTACAATATTTGGCTTCCCATTACAATGCATGATTTTTTACTTTAGAAAAGTGACATCATACTGCACACGCGGAAATGTTTCAGTGGTTGCGAAACACGACGCATAAATTAGATTTTCAAGTCTCCATGTAGTAGTTGATACCTTACGTAACTGACACCTCAAACACATTTACCTGAGCTCAATGATACATTCTCTAAAATGTGCGTTCTTCGGGGTTTTTTTCCTCATTTGAAACCACGTTTTTATCTCATCCCATCAAAACGACTGACTTACATCAGACGGTTTGGAGTCACAACCGTTGTTATCTCTTTTCCACTGCTCTACGCTGAAATCGGAGTCCAATTTTCGAACGCCTCCCCTTCTTCTTTTTTTATCAGTTCTTTCGTACCTCAGCACTTTTATCTCAATCAGAGAGGGGAAAGGGGGGGGATTCTTCCACTCAGGTGGAATTGGAAAGTTTAGTTATCCTGCACACAAAGTCTCTCTGACAATGAATTCCAACTAAAGGAGTGATAATGATTTTTTTTTTTTATCCTTGTGTAGATGAGATTTTTTTTTTTTTTTTTTCTCTTGTGTAGATGAGATTTTTTGTTGTTTTTGTTTTGGTATACATGTAGCCGTTTTGAGTACATCGCGTAGATTACTGAGCGAAAATGCTGGGATTGATTTTCGTTGCAGCTTGTTTCGAAGGTAACCGCCTAAACTTGGCAAATTTAAATATTTGTTCTCACCTACTGAATTATGTAAATTAAAATGTGGAAGTTATGTGAATATGTGTAATTCAATTCAGAGAAACAATTCACTGGCATGTGAAACTGCACATGTAAGTATTTTTTAATTGTACCAATTTCGTTAGTTAACTGAAAAGCTGTATGTATTATAACTGTCGCAAATGGTTTAATTATCATTATCTCTAAAATGCATTATTGTGGTGTTCCCCCCCCCAATTCAACTGCATTAATTTTTTGTTTGTTTTAATAATTGCTTTTATTTTCCTTGAAGTGTATTACATCACTATAATGATTCATTTTTAATATTAACGTAAATTAATTATTTACCTAAAGTTTCTTAACGAAACATTATTTTCAAATTTTCGATTAATGTTTCTGGTTTGTTTATTAATTATTTTTCTAATTTCAGTAAATTGTATAGGTAATAGTACCGTTTATAATCTGCACTACTTATACTTTAATTTAAAGAAGGGGAAGAGAGAGAGAGAAAAAAAAATTCCATGCAAGACATAAATTTTAATGGCAGTCTTACATAAATTTTTCTTTGTTACCTTGTTTCGGGGGGGGGGGCCCTCATTTCCGTAACCGAAAAACTGAAACTCAACTTAAAATTAGTTTAAAATATTTTAATGAAATATATTAATACTATTCCTGTTCTCGGTTCATCGAGTTGCTAAGTTACGAATTCTATACATGAAATAATTCTTAAAATTTTCGTTTATTTGTTTTACCTGTGTTTTTGTATACTTGTAAATTACTTCTTAATGCTACGTTTTTTTTATTATTATTTTAATTCCTTATATAACAATCGTGAAACAAATGAATATTAAAGTCTGTAGACAATATTGATTTAAAGGCAATAAAGGCCATCGAATTTTTGTCATTTTGATAGCAAAGATCTTCGACAGCTTATATTCTTTCAACTAAACTCCTTTTTGGGGGACAGACTGGTGTAATATTTATGTCGTGAGTGATTTACTTCAAATATACTTGCTTATTAATTTTTGATGGTTAATTTAAAATTACATTGAGTTTTTCAGGGACTTTTTTTTTTCGTTGTCTCTCTCATCTAATTAGAGTTAATGTAAACTATAACTTGTAACTATCGTGTATCCTCTGAATGCTATATTTGTTAACCTTTGTCTTAAAAAATAGCATGTTAGTAATAATGTACTTTGAGGGTAACTTACATACAATCTTAAAGTGTCGTACTGTTTATATGGAAATTTAGTTATTTTTTTTACTTTGCGATATAAAAAAAATGTAGATTCTATTATGTAATATGTAAAATTTCAGAAACTGACATTTGCTTCTACACATTTCCTTGAAAAGGGAATGTGTATGTATATATATATATATATATATACATATATATATATATATAAGCATCATTCAATTATAGAGCTTTTATTTTATTTGTATTATTAAATTTTTTTATTGGAATAATCCAATGTTGCGTTGTATTAAGACAAATAAACCGTAATTATCATAATTATGTGTTCTGTCTATATAATTATTTCATGTTTTTCAGTATCTTTTCTAAGCGATTTCATTTAAAAGTATTAAATGCATACATTAAGCAAAAAAATGAAGTACTGATATATATATATATATATATTAGGAATCATGTTTTTGGAGTATTTTTGGTATGCTGTCATTTTTATCGATATATATGTTGAATATGCAATATCCCCCCCCCCTTTTAAATTGATAATACACACTCAATCTGAATTTTTAATTTTTTATTTTTTTTTTTTTTTTTTGTATGTATGTGACAAAATATATCTGTTATTATTCATCTTAGTAAAACGGTGATATTAAATTGAGAGCAGAGTATTTCATTTTTGAGGGACATAAATCAGTAGGAGGGTAATAGTATCACAATAAAATTTCAGGATTACATTTAACTTAAAAACTCTGTTTTTTAGTAATAGTAATACGTTTCTTAGGATAAAATCGAAATTCGTTTTTCTAATTTTTATTTATTTTAATTCCTGCGTTATTTTAGAATTTGTAATTTTATCTATATATTCAATAACCAAAGAATCCTTATGAAATATAGATAAGGAGACTACATTTTTAATTTAGTATAAGAAATTATATATATATATATATATATATATATATATATATGGATAATGTAACTCATTTGTTGAACTTATTTATTTAAATGTCTCTATGACCTTCTGTTGTCAGAATTATTTTATGTGAAATGGATCCCATGTTTTACAGCTGATCCATCAAAAGCAATTGTTTTCTTCAAAGGAAATATGTAGTTTATACGTACATGTTTGTTATACCTGGCCACATAATGGACAACTTGACAACTTTGATGTTCTGAATTCCCTTTTTTCTATCGCCATCTGTGTGACCTACTAGCATACCTCAGATATGTACCTCATTAGAATCGCTGCGATGTTTTTCAGTGTTAAATGTTGGCAAATCGACCTTGGCGGGAGAAAAATTATATTTAATATTTTTATACTACAAAAGATGACGTAGTCGTCTCAATTTCCTCTTTTTCTGAATTCATGCTGTCAAAATACCCGCCCACCAAGAAAAATTATCATTTATGTATTCCTATTTTCTTAACTTTAATTACTAATTATATTGATAGTTATAATTTTTGGCTTCGATCAGCTAATTTCGTAATGTGTCATAATAGTATGCTTTCTAAACCACACCATAGCCTACGTTTTGTGATGAGTTAGATCTAAACCCCAAAGACGTAGTTGCAGACTGTTCTGCAAATTATAATGAAGAAACAATTTGGAATAAGTTTAGTTTAATGTATGGAAATGATTTTTATTTCGAAAGATTCTCTCTTGCGTTCTTACCTTCGTAAAAGATTGTATCCGGAAATTGATTTGTGTTAGCAAATCGAATTTAAAAATAATTCCACAAATTGTGTCTGCTGATTCATTAAACCATTCGTTCGTCGAAAACTTTTACAATTTCCTTAATGTGTATAATCAGCTCCTTTCCCGGTGCATTATTTCTAATCGAAAATGTTGAAGAAGGGAAATAGCTACGCCTAAATAAATTATTCATTCGTTCTTTTACTAAAGAACCGCAATTTTCTTTCTTGCGTAAACCTACGATTATCTGTTTAATTTCGTACGATTTAGTTTTAAACTTAATGGTTATTTTAAATAATTATATTGAGTGGTTTATATATATATATATATATATATATATATATATATATATATATATATATATATATATATAGCAAATGCAAAATGTTGTCCTAAAAATATATTTACATACGAGAATTTGAAAATTTGTAATTACCAATTTTATAATGTGGTTAGATAAATTGTTAATGAAACGCTCGGAGGATTTCAGTTCTGCTTTTTTTCAAGAAGAAATATATTACAACAGAATATAATTAATAATTTCCTAATTATTAGTGCTAAGATTTCCAAAAATACCGTCTTGTATTCAATATAGAGGTTTGTTGAATAGTAAATCGCATAACAAGAGTATAAATTGTTAGTTTAACTTCCCACACGCGTGACTTCCTGAAACAATTTTTCTGCAATCATCAGTAATGTTTTGAAGTGTTTATTACAATAATTTTTTAGCTTACGATTATAAATGAAATATGATAAATTTGTTCTATGTTATGTAATAGAAATTGTATATCATTTTTTTTTTTTTTTTTTCCCCTTCTTATATTCACTTCTGAAAGGTAAGAGGAATTAAGCGTTTATTTGACAACACATTCAAATCCTTGTTTTGACAGACCAGGACAGGACTTATTGAGCTCATTTTAGACAATTTTGATATCTTCTTTCTTGAATATAAATATGTTTTCTTTATAAAAATAAAGTTGATAGTGGTAAACTTTTGAAAATGAATAAGTTTCTTTAATTTAACTGACTTAGTTATCTATCTCATTAAAATACCATAAGAATGTGAATCTTCTATATTGCAATAATTTTCAAAAACCTTTTCAGATTTCTTTTTTCAAAATTCTCACTTTAAAAATTAGAATATCGCTAAGTTTGAGATAATCTTATAATCTGGTGGCAGTTTTGAAAGGTAAATTTATTTTATAAATTTCTATTATTTATAGCGGAAGCTTTTTTTTTTTTTTTTTTTTTTTTCAGTGTAAGTTTGTTCAGTGTTTCGTTATATCACTTTAAAACAGTCGTAGTCAATGGATTTTGAAAAATAAAATATAAATCATGTTATCTGTTTAAAATAATCCTTAAATGTTATTTCAATTAGTTATATGAATGAGTCTTTAAGGAAGAATTTTCCTCCTTTTTTATTATGAAGTTATTATTATTATTTTTTTCTTTGTACTATTAAGTGTTTACTTTATTGCCAAAGACTAAATCCTGACCGTTTTCATTAAAAATTTTCTTATTATTATTGTGCAGTACATTTCTTATGGCTATTTTGTATCTAATCAAGCTTCTTGGAACTGAAATACGTTGATACTTATAATGAATAATTTTTTATTACATAAAGCTAACGGTTAATAATGTGGGATATTAACTCTTTATCGCGGCCGCTTGCTCAACTAATAAACTCGCCCGCTCCCTAAATTACACTAATAAAATGTTTCCTGAAATATGCATCTTCACTTTTTTTAAATATGCTTCTGTCTTTGTTACGTTGCATATATTTCAATATGCTTGCTGTTTTATTGAAAATTACGAAGATGTAAAAAAATTTCATTGAATATTTAATTAAGTCAGGTCATACTGAATAAAATATGGTATAGAAGATAGTTCGTTCACGCTTTTGCTCTATTTTGGAGCTCACATTTCCCCTCCTGTAGTTTTTGTCACTATTAATTATGATAATGTCGCCGCCAGCTACATTTAAGGTTTGACCTTGACCTACAAAGATAACTCGGAGAGCTTCAGGGAATTTTTTTCCCCTCTTGCGATAACGCGAAAAAGTTCCTTTCTTGATCGACAGATTTAAACCTACATTTGCAGCTACCTGGTCGAGCGGGATCTCATTTGCATTTTTTTATCGGCTCGTCTTTTATTATTATTACATTACCGGGTTTTATTTATGAAATTAACATAACGCCGGCTGTTTTGGATTAATATAATTTTTATTTTATGCATAGTTAATGTTGTTCGGGAAATATAATATAAATGTTTATTCTTCTAAAAATTAATGGGTTGGTTTTTTTTTTATCGAAATTTATAAGCATGATAATGTACTCATCTATGATATCTTATAAAAATGCTAGGGGCGGCCCCCCCATTCTTCTTTGTGTTCTACTTTTAAACACGTGGCAGCTTTTAAATTTGTGGTCAACATGGGTGAGGTTATTTCGTAATTAAATATACCTTATTATGCCAACAAAATTTTAGTAAATTGATAATGATTTATGATCTTGAAACCGATGCGTCATCCATTTTTTTTAAAAAAATTAATTTGATAGCTTGGTTAATTGCAATTACTTTTTGATAGCTTGGTTAATTGCAATTACTTGTTTTGTTAATAAATGTTTTTAAATTATTTTAGTAGCAAAATTTTTCGTTATTTTCGTTTGTCTTAAATCTGCATATTCTGTGTTTTCTGTTTTTGTTCTTAAAATTTCTATAATTTAATGATACTAAACTCACGATAAGAACTCAGTTTTGCTTTTAAAATTATGTTTTTTTTTTTTTTATTTCATAAAAGCTGCAATGAACAAACTAAATAGTCCTACTATATAAAATTTAAAATGGTATTTATTGCAAGTCTTTTTTTATTCGGTTCATCATCTGCTAAAAAGGAATTCTTATAAAAAAAAATTTTTTTTAACTTCGTTTCACCTTGAGAGATAGAAAATTACCATCTGTTGTCTCGTATAGAATTTTTACGCATCACAGAATCGTTTGAGCAATGAGGTGTTAAAGATTATAGCATTATTAACGTAATTCTGTATTGCAGTCTTCATTTATTTCGTTTCACATCTTTCTTGCTAACTTCCAAAGAAAAGTTAAGGCAATGCTTTCTTTTTCCTTGGTAAGATGAAGCGGAACTGAAAATATAAAGGACCTGTTTCACAGTCAAAAATCTTCTCCTTTTATCTACTTTAGAGAGGGAAACTAACTGTTCTGCTGAGAGCTTTCGAAAACGTTTAACACACGCAACTTCAGGAAAGTTTAATATATTTGGTGTTAGTGGTTTCTCCAGACTCTCTCTCATTGGCGCAGAGTTATTACAATCTCGAAAACTTTTCAACTCTTTAAGATATCGATTCTTGGCTCAGCGATGCTTTCATGTTTGTAAGTGATGTTTGATATCTGGAAGGATAAGAGCTTTGAACATACTTGACAGTAGTGGTGTTTGTTGAACTCGTTCATGCTGTGTTTACACCCTGAATAAAGAATAAGGCATTCTGTACTGTAACAAGAGAAAAAAAATTAGGTATTTGTTTTTTGTTATAACTTAAAAGAATACTTCGAGAGTGAAAAATGAATCTCAAAAGCGAACTAAATCAGTGTATCGTAAGTATTGTTTGGAGGGGGAAAATGCATTCAATCATTTGTAACATTATGCGAAATGTGTACTGTTAAATGAGAAATTATTTATTTATATTCTCTCTCTTTCTTGTGTGTGCACACAATATATATATATATATATATATATATATATATATATATATATATATATTTCAAAATTTCCCGCTAGAGGAGGGGAGGGGTAACATTGTGTGGAAGCTAATAAACACTAAGCTTTATCATAAAGTAAAATATGAAGAACAGTCGGCAAACACTATATTCATTTTAAAAATTAACTTTTCTGATCAAAAGTTGGAACATAAATATCTTAATGTTCCTACGCCCCATAAATTTCTTTCCACTCATCTACATTGGTTTCACTAAATTTTATTTTATCTGAAGATTCGCCTTGTTGGTATTAGAATCTATTTAAATTTCGTAATATGTATTTTTCCTGTTCATTTGAGAATAGCTCTTAAGTTTATTATGATTATTTTATGAATTCATCAAATTGATTTTTAACCGTATTTACAAAGTGATCTTTGTGAATCCTTTTTGCTTTTTTTTTTATATAAAACATCTCTAGAGCAATACTTTTATTCGTCCTTTCCCTCTTGATGAAAGATTTCATATTTTGCTAAATTATATGTACTGTATTTACTAGCGTTGTTTTTATTTAAAAAGTGATATTTTTGTGTATTTCAAAAAAAAGAAAAAAATGCTATAAAAGAACAACAACAAACTTTTTCTGTTATAAATTTTTAAAGAAATCGTATTTTCGGTAAATACTTTTACCTTTTCGCAATAAGGTAGATATTTTTCTGAGCTATTGTTCTAAACCAATTAATGCGAAAGCTGAGTTTTTTAAAAAATAAATATTACAATATTTCTCATTAAAATTGGAAGGGCATTAGTTTATATTATTTTCATATCTAAACAAAATTTTAAAGTTGAATGACAAGTTTATATTTCCTCGAAATTAGGATGAGTTTTTACCCTTTTCTAGTTGTCATTTAATAATGCATTTATTTAAATAAATTAAATTGTGTTAATCAAAACTAGTACAATTTTTGTTTAAACTCCTCCCTTCGTCTCGTTACAATCAAAGTAGTTATGCTGCAAGCCCTTCAAGCGTAATTGAAAATCAGAATTTAATATTTTTCAATAAATTATCAACATTTTTTTTTTCGTGTATACACAGAGTTGTGTAATGGTAACCATAGAAGGAAATGATAAATCTATTTTGATTTTTTTTTTTTTATTTCATTCTGAAGTATTGCACTCTCACTTTCATTTTATGTACGTCAGTCGCACAAATGTTCTTGTGTTTTTATGGAAGTACTTAACCTCCTTTCCTTAGTTTGACATCCCATTCTTTTTTATTACCTACTCTGGAGATAGCAGATATCTTGTGCCACCCTTACCATTGTAAACTTGTTGAGCACTTAAAAACTGTCAGTTATTTTTCATTTTCCGTGTCAATACTTGTAATGATTAATCGGGGTTAAATTTTGGTGCAAAATATTCTAAAAATTAAAATCCTTAAAATTTATTTGCACTTCTTTTGGATCATTTTTTTTTTTATTTCATTTCGAAGTTTAATTTCAAAGAGCGTTATGAATGTTTTGGAAATTTAACAATGAGTTTGAGAACTCTGCTGAAACGTTTCGTAATTTAATGAATTATTGAAAAGGAAGGATAAATCATCACTATGTGTGTGTGCATTTGACATATTCCCTGACATACTAAATGGGAACGCAATTGATCTTATATTGATTTTAAGTAAGAGTTTTGAAATTGCAAATTACCACTGTTTTTTATTAATCTGCGCTTGTGTATATAGAAACTATGAATTATTTCTCTTGATGTAAAGTAATTGTATATCAGCTGCATTTATTTTCCAATTTTGTTTTCCTTTGTTCAATTTTTGATTGTTTATAGCACCACATAAAATTGTATGATATCTTGAGGAAATTGCTATAATAATACATTGAACAATCTCTAAGAATGGCAAATTTAGTTCTCCATAGATTCAATTTAAGCTTATGAAATTTGTGAATTAAAATGTTCCTCTCATTCAGGTTTGTGTACCTTTAAAATATTTAATTACTCTCAGAGCAACATGTTTTTACAATTTTAGGTTTTATTTATTATCTATTGATTTTGGAACAAGGCTTTGATATAATCTTTGGAACAAATCTTTGTTATGGCCTTGTAGATGCTAGCAAAATTAGACTGAACATTGATGTTAATTTGATCAAATTATCTATCACCTTTCATAGAGCAAATAATAAAAGGATGCAGTGTATATTATCAAGAAATACATGGATCGGTCTAGACGAAACGATCTGTCATATCTAGACTAGCTTAGTTCTTTTTTAGCTTTCAGGTAGATGTTCGTTATTGATATTTGCTTTGTTAATGTGAAATCTTTGTATATCAGATGACTTATGATAACTAAACAATGCCTTTCAATATCAAATTCGAATCTTTAAGATTGCTTTTTTCTCATGTTTGTGAACATAATAAATCATATCCCGCGGAAGTAAATTTTCGCGATGGCTTTGTAAGTTAAATGATATGGTTGCATATGCGAATATAAGAAAATCAATTTATTTGATTTCAATTACCAGTATGGATGTAACAAATTATATTAATTCATACTTTTTCATGCATGATAAGCAATTTACATCTAATATTGTATTAATTTAACTTTTATTAAGGAACAAAAAGTATGTAAATGGACAAAAAAAAAAAAAAGTGCCATTGCTTTTTAGAGACGACTGAAATGGGACATCAGTGACTTTTGATATATTTAGTTTACATCAAATATTAAAGAAATTATTTAAATGTTGTTGCGATTATTATGTGTAACTTAATCCATTGGTAATTGATAAAAGGCGTGTTTTACAAGGCTGCACACCCTGCCTATTATTTAGGCCTTGTTCTTTATATTACTTTACCCCTCCCCCCCCTTTTTTTTTTTAAATTTGAATGGTAATTATTGAATACAATCAGGTCAAAGTATTTTTAACTATTTTAAGAACGAAAAACAAACTTTCGCTTAACTTACTCCCCCTTTTTTTGTATCATTTTGTCAATGGAAAAGATTTTTTTTTTTTTTTTTTTTTTTTTTACACATTGGACCAAGATACTCTTTCATTCCTAGAATCATTTCTGGCTATCAATATATTATGAAGTTAATTATAAATCTTTAAAATTTAAATCCAAGTCATAAAAATGAAAACACGTTTAAATAACTTCAATTCTGAAAGAGTTTATTTCAAATTAAATCTATAAGGTCTGCATAGGCGGATATATTATAATGACCAACAGTAAAAGGGTTTTATCTATATCATTGCAATCTCAATAAAATTATTTTAATTTATATTAAATATTTTCATTAATTAACATTCTATTACGTCCATTGTAGAGTAAAAAATAATTACGTTCGAAGTTTGTGTTTGTCACTTAATACATAAATGCAATTTTTTAATATATATATATTTAAATCTCTTAAAACTTTCTGATTACTTTTAATAATCATTATCTAAATCTTCAAATCTGCCTGTGTTACTTGGCTTATTGAATGGACGCCACACAAATGTGTTACAAAATATTCCAAATGTAAACATTAGTTTTCGGGTCACGTTTTTCCTATCCGTTCTCATTCTAGCAGATAATTCTCCACATTATTCTCCTCTCGCCTTCCCCTTTGTGTACCGATAATTCACGCATGCAAAAATAAAGACGTTAAAAGAAATGGCCGAAACAAAGAAGGAAAAAAAAAAAAGAAAAGAAAGATCAAGTATAAGTTCGAAGCATTGTTCGTATCGAGCATTCACTTCATTCAGACTTCTATGTACAGCAACTCATTGTTGGATTGTCCTCTTTAGTTTCCTGTTTAGGGAGAAAAAAAATTGTGGTTAAAATGGAAAGCATTTTATGGAGCAGTGTGTCCTCGCGCTTGTAATTGCTCTCATAATAACGTTACATCTATTACCACAAAGAAGACCCGTGGGAACCTAAATTGATAAAAGTAAATAAATGAGGATAAAGAACTTTAGGTTGGGTTGAGTAATGCATGTCCTTCCATTTATTACAGGAATATAATTTTACTCTTGTGTCTTTTGCTAGTGTCTTGAATTGAGATCTTCCGAAATGACTGTAACCGGTATTTTGTAAACATGTTGCGGATTCTTTGTGGCAGTTTGTTCGTTGACTATCCTACCATACGTTGTGCAGTTCTTTGAGCATGTTTGTTATTCAGACATTTGCAATTGTTGCTCCTAGAGTTTTTTTATGTTAATGTTTGAATATATCTTTGAGAATGAAAAAAAATGGGAATATTGTGAATGCGTTATGTTTAATACAGTTGTTATGAGCGATTTAAAACCGAAAGTCGAAGAATAAATGTATATTAAATTTTTTATTTCTTTTTACTTTTAAAATAATTTGTACCTTTGTGGTCATGATATTAATTAATGAAACAATTAAGTTAATGTCACTGTAGTATTTTTGTTACAAATAATCCATCTAGTGGAAATCCGAATGTAACAAAAAATGTTTTAAGTGGATGTCTAATTTCTACAGTTTGCTTCTTTAATACAAATCTTTGGGTATAATCTTTGGGTTTCTCTTTAAAATGTGTTGATATCGACTTGTAGACTAATAATTTTCTTCCCACACGTAGAAAATTATGGTTTCGCTTTTATTGGAAACAAACTGTATCAAGAAATGTTGTCGAGTCTTACCCGTTTTGTAACAATAAAAATAACATACTGCATCCCACACGCGAAATTTTTTAAACCTTTAATTTAAAAGTATCGTATTTTTTGTCTTCGGTGTTTAATATGTCTACTCAACCAAGCATGATTTGAATAATAATGACGCAATGACCAACTGCGGGGTTGAGACATATGTAGAGCATATACCAAGTTAGTCTAGTTGATCTTTACACCTAGTGTAATTCAATCAATTGCTATTCGAAGTAATCTGTATACACAATTATTCTGCATTATTTTGATCTATACAGAAACATATTTATTTATTTATTTATTTATATATATATATATATATATAAATTTTGTATCTTATACTCAAATGTAAGACACTTTTTCTACTGTCATTTATTGAATTTTGATAATTACAGAACTTCGTTATAGTCGAATTAAGTGGGACCGGAGCCGGTTCGTGATAACTAAGGTTTTGTTGACTCGCTCGGGCTATTTTTAAGTCCCTTTCTCCCCCACCCGCTTTTCTTTCATACATTTATAGTTGTTAAAAGATTTCAATTAAACAAATAATTTTTCAAAATATGTGGATGAAACAAATTAATCTGATAAGAATTTTCAGATCGCTTCTCAAATTTAAAAAAATATGTATATCTTTGTGGTGATTAAAACGGGTTATCTGGAGATCTGAGTTAAAGGGGTCCTACTTAAGGATGCTCTACTGTAATCTATTTTGCTTTTTAAGGTGATTCTTAACGTTTTATTCAAATCGCATTTCTGAACCAATTCTATGGTTTCAACGAGAGCAAAAGCTGACTTTGAATGTCTTCTTCCTCTCTTTTATTTGACGGCTTGCTAACTTTCCTTGCGTGCTATGCTTCTTGCTTTTGTCTTGATTTTGGTAATAGCACCATGAAGTTACTGGCTATTATCCTTAAGGCAAATAATGTTGAGTATAAAGAATGATAGCAAAACTGCTGCACGCATATAACTCATCAAGTTAGTATATGAACGCCATTGGGGAAATAATAAAATAAAAAAAAACAGACAAACGTAGGTTTTGTTGCCGTTCTAGATAACTGGCTTGCTACCTTTCCAAGAATCGGAAATGTATTGATTTTTTCATCATACTTTATGTTCGATTATTTTAGGGACGCGGATCTTCTTTTACTCATTTTCCTCTTGTCAGTCTTTCACCTGCTTCACTGAACTGTTTTTGAATAGTAATGTTAGGAGCTGAATATATTTGTTACCTTCTATCCTTTTTTCAAATGTAAAATAAAGGTAAAAATTGCCAATTTCTTTAAAGATAAGAAAAAATACATGAAACGATATTGATTACTATGTTTCGAACTTATGTATGTCGAAAATCTGTATATATTAAACTCTTTTTCAGGAACCTTGAATTTTTTTCTTTATAAAATCAGTTTCTGTATATCCTACAAAATTTCTCTGTGTTGAATAATTTTGCTATTCGACGAATTTTTACGCGTGGCCGAGATCTTAATTATTCCTGATTACCCCAACAATCAGAACATATTTGATGACTGTTTCGATCAAGATGAACCGGAAATTGACGGTGATAACGAAGATAAATTAATTGAAAAACCACAAAGAAAACAAGTAATGAAAATATTCCAAACACTGCTTTAGATTTGTTCCTAACGTTACTTAAGAAAATTTCACTTATCAGATTTAAATGAACATTACTTTTCAGTAAAAAGATTATGCTCAAAAAGGCGTTAGGAACTACTTTGTTTAAAAATAAATAAAAATTTCAATAGAACCCATATTTTATGAAGTATTCATTTGCGGCAGTTTATATGTGTGGTAATCCAATGATTTTCCCTTCTCCTTCCCATTTGTGCTTATTACATACATTGCTATTCGATTTAACCAGATTATTTCGCATGTTCGAAGTTCCATTGCCATATTAACTGGGCAATAGGACGCTTCTTAATTTTCGTAAAGTTTCAGAAATTTTTGATCTCGGTAATGTTTAGAAATCATGAGTCGAGTAGCCTAAGGGTTCTCCTTATTGGTAGAAGTGTAAATAAAGTTTTGAAGATCAGATTCTTCTTGTATTCCACGAAAATCTTGAATGAGAAAATTGCTTAAAAAATACGTATCTGGAATGTTATAACAATTGGTTTTTTGGTATCTGTTTGGCGATTCTATCCATTTTATTTGTGGAACTGTGAAAGAAAGAAGGAAAAATATAATAATCTGGTAAGTCACAGTTATTTTTATAGCAATCGTGAATGGATTTTCTGAACTGATTTATAATATTTTAAGAAATATATTTAATTGCAATTAAGACTTTGTAGAGTTAGGAAGTGTACTTGTGTATGCAAAATATTTTTCCGTAGAATTTATTTTGTTGTATTAATTACTCTTCGTAGTTGCTTATGAGTAAAAAAAAATTGCTCAGTAAAATTGTGTACGATTATTGGGATTTTTTTTTAAAGGATATATGTTATGCTGTCTAAACTCTTATAAGATTTCATAATTCGAATAAAAAAAATTCACGAAGTATAATTTGTTTTTTACATACTCAGTCGTTCAAAACCATGTCGATTTTTACATTTGTTCTACAGATGTGCATACACATATTTATCAAAATGTTGCTCTATTCTTGGAAATCATTCACGGAAAATGTGAGACGATTCGAAAATATTCTGTGGTATTTGGAAATAATTTTTTTTAAGTAATATCGAGGAAATATCAAAAACAATATGCACTTTGATCAAACAAAAGTGCACTTATTATTTATTGTGTTTATCCAGAAGTAGGAAGTGCTTTTTACTTCCTTACTTGATATAAAAAGGGAAAGGTGGCATGTCTTAAAAATCGTAAGAGGTAATATATAAATTATAAATATAAAGATATTTTTCCGGGTACAAATACTTTTTTGTATGATTTTTGAAGATAGTTTAAAAATATTAATGTATTTCTTACTAACTTAATGTAAAATGGAGTTTACAGAACTTTTAATATTTTTACCTCGTTTTTTTTAAATAGTTTTGAAGAGATTTCTTGAAGAACAAGCAGGAAGTTTTTTACATTTAAAAGTTACTAACAAAATGTGTGACATGTATGAATTTTAATATTATTTTTAAATAATATTATGAAATATTTATCATTAGAAAATTCGTCTTTAATTTTTTTTTTTTTTTTTTTTTTCAGTTAAAAACATTGTTTTAGTAAGCGATTACCATCCTTGCAACATCTTATTTTTAAAATACAAATTTCAATTGTAAAATATTAATTTTACAATCAAAAATGTTTTTGGAAATGTTATTGTTAATATAATTGTGTGTATTAATTTTTTCCTCTGTGACTGATTTGATAATGATAGGTTCCCCCCCCCCCCCTCTTATTGAGGAAACTGAAACGTTTTTACAATTTGAACCTTTGAAAACTATGAGATTTCCTTTTTTCTTTGTTATATATATTTCTTCATTTCTTTTTTAGATTGTAATTAGTGCAACATGATTGTTAATTTATCGAATGTTGTTTTTGAAGCTATATGTCCATACATAATAACTTAATTTTATACATTTTTCAGTTCAAAATATAGCTAAGAACGTAATGGAATGGTGCTAAGTTTGTTTAACTAGCTTGTCAAAAAAAATGTAAGGTGCTAGCATCCTTTCACCTTAAGGATCTCCTTTCAACAATTTTTGGAGGTTCCTTTTAACCTGGGTATACAGGATTCACTCACGTACATATTGATAGTGCATGACTGCCAACGTTTATGAATAATGGGTATCCTCTTACACACATCGATCAGTTCACCAGATGGGTTGAAACTGTTCCCATAAGTGATCAGACAGCAGCGACTGTTCAAGCACAAGCTTTCCTATAAGAATGAATTTCCCGATATAGTGTACTCGAGGTCATTATGTAGAAACGAGGTGTAAATTTCAAAAGCCATTTGTTCCACAACTTTGCCAAGTTTCTGGGGTTCTACAAAAATCATACCCCATCTTATCTAAGGCGAATGGTATGATTGAAAGAGTGCATCGGCAGATTAAAGCAGCTTTAATATTCTTTTGTAGTACAGATAGGGTAGGCTTATTACTCTTAGTGCTTTTAGGTATACGTCCCAATATTAAAAGTGATATTGGCTTAATCTATGTAGAACTAGTGTACGGAACATCCTTAGACAGGCGGCGGAGTTTTTAGGCAATTCCAGAGTCTCAAGGAAACGTAAGCCAAGTTTCTGGTTTTTGAGATAAGTAGAATTTTCAATTATAATCTTGGGTTGAGAACGCGAGTTAGCAACATATCTACATTCATAATAATAGTTGTCATTCTATAACAGAGATTAAAATTAGTTTGATTTTTCTTAACTGACTTTTTTCTCAAATAAACATGTATTAAGTTTTGATGGCTCAGATCCTAAAGAGTGATACGGAAGCGTGACAAAGGCGCCTGATATTACCTACTCCTGGATTCAGATCCGGAGTTGGAATGACAATTCTACCGTTTCAGTTTTTCGAGAATCTGCATAAATAAGAAGCATAAAGAAATACTTATGTAATTACAAAATAATAAATCTCCGCAAAATTTTACTTGGTTGTATGTCTTAAACAAATCAAATATTATGTATTGAAATTATTTTTTTTTTCTTTATTCATTATATTCTTACATAATTACTGGTCACTGTTTTATGTAAGAATATAAGAATAGAATGGCATAGAATGTTTCTTCTACCCCATATGGCTCTCTCAAAAACATTTTTCTTTGCGATCGTCCATGAATATTTCCGGGGAAAAAAATGCTTTTAAAATAAAATTTTGCTACCTTTGAAATACGAGCTCTCCAAAATTCTTTATTTTGTTGCTAAATGCAAATTAATAATAAGCGTTTTTATGCATATAAATATCACACTTTTTCTACTGTGATATGAATAACTGACCTTGTATCTGATCATAAAATATGTTGTTCAAAGGCAAATAAATACCTCTTTCATTTGAAATTTTAAAATGTAAACTATTCTTTTTTTTTTGTAGTAGTAGTAGTAATAAGAATTCTAATAGATTTGATTCATAACTCGAAGACAGTAAAACGCTCTGAATTTCTAAAAGTATTAGATACATTAGACAAACGATGTTTCCCATTTTACCTATTTCTTTTTCTCCCGTTCCGTCGCGAATGTTGAGCTTTTGAAGACCCATTAAAACCAGGATGTTTACAAGATATGTTTGTATTAGGAATATTTTTAAAAAGGTATTATAAAAATAAAAATATAATATTATGAAGTCCAGTAAAAATGAAGCGTATCTACTCAACGTTCAAAAAGTAAGAACGACGAATATTATCCAACTAATTTGGTCTAAATCGCTATGGTTATCACACGAGTACACTAACCCATAAACAGACTATCGTTGAAAAAATCGTCGTTGGTGAGGAAACCTCCTTTTTTTTCTGGTTTGATTGCTTGACTAGTAAATGTATCCTATTGCACCCATTTTTCTCAATAACTACCAAACTGACAAGTGTTAATTGCCTCCTGTAGGGTCAGAGAATTGAAACAAAAAATTACAACCAAAGCAATTAGATAATGTGTAAACATTTATATTTCATTTCATATTAAAATGCTTAGATTTTTTTAACAGATAAATTATTGATTTCATAAGTTTCTAATAGTGTAGCATATGGTATAATACTGATATTTTCCAAGAGAAAGTGGAATAGAAGAGCAAAACGTGTACCTTTCATAGCACCTTTTGATTGCACTTAAACCTAAAAAAATCCTAGAAGTGTGAAGTGGAGAATTTATTGAAGTAGACATATGTATTAAAAAAATTAATAATGCTAGAATATATATAACATTAAAAAAGGAAAATGTTTCTTGACTGATTGAAAATAGTGCATAATGATTCAGGAAAACTTTCGAACTGAAAGTTAAAAAACAGAGTTCTAGTAAGGAAAAATTGCTCTAAAAGAAAATTCTTAGTAAATGGATATGAAACCTATTAAAAAAATTATTACCTTCTGATCAAAATCAACTGTTATATCATTGTGTGTGATTAATTGTATATTGTCTTTGTATTGTAAGGAATTATTTTTATAAAATATCTTGTGGAACGTTGTCTTCTCGTATGGTCATTTCACTTGTTTTATGGATTTCTTATCCTTAAATAAAATTTGATGTTTTTATTACAAAGTTTAGATGTTAAGATTATATTATCTATAAGTTATTATTTCCGTTATTATCAACTATATTAAAGATAAATTTGGAGAATCAATTGTAATGCATTTTTAAAATGTAATGTGCAAAATGGTTTTAAAAGTACATATATAATTTTATTAATTTTTTGTAAGAAAACAATAATAATTTTAAAATTATCTTAAATGCAGCATAGAATTAAAGTTCTGATTGACAACATTCTTAAATTCGATTTATTTTGTTTTAATTTTTTTTTTTTTATTTTTTATTTTTTTAATGAATGATTAGATTTTTTTTTGGTATAATCATTTCAGTATATATATATATATATATATATATCAGGATTTCTGGATCATATTATTACTAATTCTATTAAATGTTCAAACAAGTGTTGTTTTTTCTTCAGTAATTCACTGTAAAAGCAGTTCAATATACTCTCTGTTACTGAAAGCATGTCTAAATAATGCCAAATACATCTTCCCAAATCGAGCTTATCATTTCTAATCAGGAGTGTTTTTGACATATATCTACAAGAAAATATCGTGGGACTTAATCAACAAACCTAAGGATTTGAACATTTGGTCCAACCTTCCAAACCATCTGGAAACCTTATCCTATCCAAATAATCCTTAACTGATGTAGCTTAAATGTGGTTATGCTTTCTGTCGAAAGAATATGAACAATTGATACATGAATGAAATATTCCTCTCCACAACTATTAGGCTTAAAAATTCCTGCAGTAAATATTTTTGTGTGTTAAGTTATTTTAAATAAAAAATAAAAAAAAAACCCTCTTTCAACCTGATATCACTGGATAAAACGCTTAATTTTAGGATGTATTTTATTTTCAATTGTGTGTGCTGAGAATTGTGACCATAAATTTTTGTACCTAAGAATCTGATATCCTATATATGAGTGAATAACAAAACATTTTAATAAAATGACAGCTAGAATACGGGATGAGGAGGAATATGTGATTATTTCACAATTTTTAGTGAAGGCAAAAATTATTTGTCTATAGCTATTAGCCTATTTTGAGAGGTGCACACATGCATCTTTCATACAAAAAAAATTGCATCTATTCTCTATATAATTTAGATTATTCTCAAATGTGTGGAGACTAGTGATTGTATGTTTACCGACTTTTTTCTGTTGCCGGTAATTCCGTAAAATTTTCAAACAACACTGGTATAGCTGTAAATTACCGGGATTTTTTTAAATCATAAATATGAAATAAAAACTCATAATAGATATTTCATTTCATATTTGCATACTGTGGCATAAGTTTATGAAAATAAATCAATAAAATTCAATTATTTTATAATAAATTAGAAGTAGCTCTTAAGCATGAATATTTTTTTCACTATGAAAACAATTACAAAATTCGTAATTAAATACGCAATCGATTTTTCAGCATATTTTAAAAAACAAGAACGTAAAAAACAGGACTGATCAACCCTTTAGTTTCCTAACTTTGATCTAACCTTGTACAAAATATTTCCGCTATAGAAAAGATCTTACAGGTCCACACTGGCTGATTTAATAATTACTAAAGAATTGTACATCATTTTTGAATGTTTCCCTCTAATATTTTTCCGTTAAAATACTCCAGTTCCTTTTAAACTATTTTTTTGTTATTATCTATTTATACTTGTGCCAAATGTGGAATATATTGTATTTCTGTTTTTGTTTTATCGGTTAGTTAAGCTTCTCTTTCTTGGATAACTCAGTATCAGATGTCGGTGGAAAAATAACAATTTGAGGCTTAAACTCGCAATATTTCGGTTGACCGAATTTCAAACTCTAATGCAGACGAACTCCCCTTCCTGTAAGAAAGAATGGGAAATGAAATTTCGACTTTTTCTATATGAAATTTTTTTTTAAAGAATCATAAAATTATTTCATAATAATAAATTTTAAAAATTAGAACAGAAAACATGTTGCGTTTCGTCGTTAATAAAAATGAATGTAACTTTCAAGTGTGATAGGTTTTTACTGTGTGTGTAAAAACTCAGATAAACAGTAATATATTAAATAATACCTAAAGAAATCAAAATCTATATTTATTATTAGGTTATTTTAATAAATGTTGTAAGAGTGATATATAAACCTCATTGTAATATATATATATATATATATATATACATATATATAGTTATATATAGATAGTTGAATGTATATATTGAGATTAATGTATATATATATATATATATATATAACTTAAGTCTGCAAACTATATTGCATTCATTGCTTCGACCAAAGAAAATACAACATTTATGTACATTAGTTTAACTTACTGCACATTACCCCTAAAGCTTTATTTATTTTATTGATTGCTTACATAAATGCTGTAGAAAATACTTTCTCAGAAAACATGTAAAGGAATTTTTCCCTACGTTTAATTTCCTCCCGTCTCTCTCTTCTAATATAATCCCAGTTTTATTTTTACACTTTCTCTCATTGCAAATAATTTCTGGAATTCGATTATTACTTTCGAAGAAACACGCTGTTTTGTTATGAAAAAGAGTCGTTCGATAAACATTGCCATTTAATTGTGATTCCCAGTATTCATTATAAAAGTTTATCTGAATGCACTGAAAGCGAAAGGTATTTATTTGGATCATTTCGAATTATAAGTATTTATATTCGTAACAACTGCGATTAAACGTCATTTTCTGAAAACTTGAAAACTGCGAATTCATTATAGAATATCTAGTTAACTGCATAAGATAAGAATTTGAAATTCTTAAGAATATTATTTTTTTAGATGTATTAATGTTTGGATTTAGTCGTATCAAATACTTTTTTTTAATTAATTTATATATATAAACTGAATTTAAAGATTAATGAATAAGAAAAAAATGGGACATTAAATTCCCAATGAGAACACATTTTTTCAGTTAAAACTGTTAATTCATTTTGATGAAAACGAGAGAGAATAAATAATTCGAAATAAAACCCAACGTTTTTAAAAACAACGTTTTTATATGGTGGCAAAGTTTATTAAAAAATTATTAAAATATTAGTTTAAATTGGTCGCAAATATCTAACTATTGCATTGTGTTAGGCAAATAAGAACGGTTCCCAAAATTTCAGAGCTCTAGCTTGATGGGAAGTTGGTTAAATTAACAATAGACAATTTGATGACACACTGATACACATACATACAGACACACACCAAGTGAAATACATAACAACGTTAAAACTAACTAAAATTAATTAATCCGGTAAATTAAATGGTTGGAATACAGTTTAGTCAAACCACTCTTGGAGACAGGAATTATTTGGCGGTATTTTGCCAAATGTTGCTAAATTGGTCCGCGAAGCGGACTTGCACTCAGCCAAAAAAAAAAAAAAACCAAGTTTGGCAATTATTCAAATTGCGCCAAGTGATTGGGCTAAACTGCATTATTTAAAAAAATATGAGTTAAAACTTGTCGCAAACGTCTAAATATTGCATTTGTTAGGCGAGTACGAACGATTCCCAAAATTTCAAAGCTCTAGCTTGATGGGAAGTTGGTTAAATTAACGATCGAAAATTTGATGACACACACACACACACCAAGTGAAATTCAGAAAAACGTTGTAATAAGCTTAATTCCGTGGCGTCCAGGCGCAATTTGGTCTTTCATCTCTTTAACTCCGCGATAATTCAGCAGTTTCTCACTCTGCTGATATCCCAAGCTTTCTCTGCCTTAATCCTAATTTTGATAGATATTTAACAATTAAGAAATCTCAACAAATTTTACTCTTTTAAACTTTATTTAATTCTGGTGAGAGGGTAAATTAATAATTTTAATAGGTACCTCGTAATTTTTGGCCGTTGCCGAGAATAAATATGCATCATTAAAATGGATAATGCAAGAGGCGCAGCTTCGCCACCTCGATTACAGCAGAAGATGCAAATTTTTACCTTGTTTTCGGATTTATATGGAGGGATTTCTCTGGTTCACGTGGAGTAATTTGGAAGGATTCTGAAGGACTTTGATGGTGTCCATAAGAGGGATTATTTCCAACGACCCTGGGAAAGTTAATTTTAGCAGATTTTATAGTGCGTGATCGCATAAATTAAAGGATAGTTTGGAATTGTACCAGAAAATAAAGATGAACTCTTTCTTTTGAGGAAAAAAAGTGGGAAAAATAAATTAGAAAGTTTAATTATTTTTAAGTGAGATCGTTACACACACATACATATATATAGTAATTCCCATTATTTTTCATGCTTGATCATCGTGCAAATTTTTTATTTGAAAAATAAAATTGTTTCTTTTGTGTCTAAACTTAATAGCACAATGAAAAAAAAGTTACAGTTACTTTGACATAATAATGGTTACATTTCTCATTAATAATTAAGTTGTGCGTTGATTTCGTGACAGTGGTAGCTTAGTGGTCATGGTCGCGAATTTGCGGTTGGGATTGATTCCATCGAGTCTTTGCTCGAGCCTTGAGGCCGCTAAAGATCCGCCATGTAGCGAAGCTGATGCACTTTAAATCTGCCTTAGGCGTAGTGTGGAAGTTTGTAGAGAGAGGTTCCAGTTCGATTGTTGTCCTTGTCACATGACTAAAGTTAAAATTACAAGATCCGTCGCCAAGAGTTGCTTCAAAGTGCGACGTTAATAAAACAATCAGTCAATCAATATACGTTGATTTCTTGAGCAAATAATTTCTGAATCAATTAACAAAAATTCGAAGATAAATTATTCATAAATTGCTTATAGTTGATTGTCTTTTTTTTTTTTTTTTTTTTTTTTTTTTGTAAGGATTTCAACTTATTTTTTGAATGATATCTAGAATTATGTCGAATTTTAATCTTTATGGGCAACAAAATATTACTTAAGTTTACTTAGACAATTGTCAAAAAACTTTTTGAGAGAGCACCTTTTGTAAAATATAGAAAAGTGTCAGTAAAAAGAATCAAAAGATTTACCTAAAGGCTATTAACTACGCATTGTAATAGTTATTCCTGACGTAATAATACATTCCTACCGTATTTTGCGTTAACATGGCATTACATCATTCCGGATATTCCTCACTTTTCTTTCAAATAGATTTGACGCATCAAGAAAGAACTTCATTTCATGATGATTTTTTTACATTAGTTTATGAATTTTCGATTTATCACTTTGACATTCTATGAAAATTCAATGTATAAATATTTCTCTATCTTATCTGCTTCTTAGGGCTGCCAAACCGTAACACGAATAAACAAATCAAATGTCAAAAGCTCCCAATTTCATAGGAATAAATTACATCTTCTTACCTATCACTGACAAGACACTTTACAATCTTCCCCCTTCTGTTTTGTCATAAGCAAGAAATAATGTTTCTTGATTTTCTTCCTTATACACACCTCCGCTCTGCGTGGGATGAGTTTATTTTAACTATAGCGGGACTTATTCGGTTGCGGAAATCGATAAACACCTCTGTTAAATATCATCGGACTGGTTTAGAATGGTTTATAAAGATTTTTTTAAAAATGTATTTATTATACTTCGCTTGTGAAGTAAAAATGATTTCTTTTGAAGGGTGTCTTTTGAAATTTCTTCCTTTTTATGTGGTAAATTCTTAGATTTATGTATTTAGGTTGTCCAGTTAACGAATTACTTTGTTTCATTAAAGATATATTATCTCATTTTATGACTTTCATATTTATATTTATATTCCTTGGTTGTTTTTTGTTTGTTTATTTTACTTGTTTCCCCAGTTGGTTAGTTTCATATTCAATTTATAAATGTTTAAATCATAAAGACAATTGCAAAACATAAGCTTTCTGGTGTAATTTGCCAGTATCCTAAAAAAAAAAAATTGAGGATAAGAATTGTCTGGAGGAAGGAATAAAAAGAAAGAAAACTGCATTGTCTTTTTTCATTCTGAAGTAGTCAGTGTTAGTTGCAAGTGAATTGTATGTTCTTGGGGAAAATAAAAGTTTTTACTAAATGCAACATTGATACTCTAGACATAGAAACTTTGTAACGAACAAAATTTCAGACAGTGGATAAATTTTATTTTCCTTGTCGTGTATAAGCTGTAAAAAGAAACCATAGTAAATAAGTTGACTGTTAAAGCAATGAAACTAAATGTTCACTTGTGTGTGTGTGTGTGAGAGAGAGAGAGAGAAACTATTTTGAGTTTCTTATTTTTCTAAGAATAATAAATAACACAGTTTGTTTCATTTGCAATGTTACTGTCTTGGGGATTTTACTTCGTAAATTCGAGAAATTCTTACGTTTGATTTATTGATCTCTGTATTTCAATTAAAATACTATATAAAAATGTGTTTTCTTGTGTTCAGAACTGTATTATTGCATTAAATTTTCATTATACTACAATCAAATTTTTAGTTTAAAAGTTAAACTTGATATATTTTTTTAAATCATTTGCAGTAAAAGTATTGTTTTATTCATCGATGTTTGAGGTATACATATGCATAAATCTGATTCAATTTCCAAACAAGGAAGCATTTGGGGAAATGCTCTATAGAGTCAAAAAAATGTATGCTCCTACGTTCAGAATGCAAAAAGAAGAGGGGGGGGAGAGAAAATTTTACTTGGACAACTTTTTTCACACATCTGGGACACTCAAAATCCTTTCCACTTTGTTTAAAGTACAAAATATAGAAGTAAGTTTTTTCAGAAATTGGAATTTTTAGTTCAGCTAACATTTTTCTTAGGTTACCGATTACTCCTCCTAATCTTTTGTATATGCACATCCCCCCATATATATATATATTATACACACACACATTGTTTTACTCCGAGCTTTAGTTTGTACTTATTCATGAGTTGAACTTTATCTTCTTGTTAACATTTTTTTTTGGTTTAGTATTCTTTCTGGTATATTGATCTCTTTTTTAATTGTTTTTTTTTAATTTAATTTTATTTTTAAGTAAGGTTGGGGGGGGGTTCATTAATATGTATCTGTGACTTTAAAAAAATGTTTAGCTTCCATTTTTTAGTAACATTTTATGCAATTATTGTCTCAGTTTTATTAATTTTTATTTATTCTTTACTCGTTTCAGTCTGCAAGAGGTCCATTTAGATTGAGTAACTCCTGTCCAGCATTGTATATGACATCGGGTAAGCATTGTGCTTGTTTGTTTCTTATGTTTATGTTCCTATGATGCTTATTGAATACTTCCTAGCATATAAAATTCAAAAAATGGACATCTAATCACACATTTTGAAAATTATCATTTATTATTTCGTTATTTAATTTATTCAAAAAAAACTGTTTTAGCTTTTTTTTATTATTCATTAAAAATATTTTTTATTCGAGAATGTTTCAAGTTAACTTTTTGTAAGTAATATGACTGATATTGAGAAAATCGTGTATTGATTTATCATCTTAAAGTAAATATTATTATATTATAACACATCAATCAATAACTCCCGAGACTAACCCAGAGATGGCGCTCGTAGTAAACCAGTAACCAGGTCTTTCTAGAGTACTAACCTTTGCTTGAAACGTGTCAAAATTTTAAGTCGATCGGACCAGAAACAGCTGAGTTATCGAGGTTGGAGTAAAGTCGTTTTGTAGTTTGTTTAAAAAATGGAAAAAACCGAGTTTCGTGTTCTGATAAAACATTGTTTTTTAATGGGTAAAAACACCGTGCAAGCGAAACAATGGATTGAAAAATGTTACCCGGACTCTTGTCCATCAAAAGCAACGATTTGTCGGTGGTTTGCCGAGTTTAAACGTGGTCGTACCGACACAAATGACGCGGAACGCTCGGGTAGACCTGTGGAAGCCGTTACACCGGAAAATGTGAGTGAAGTGACAAAAATTATAATGAAAGATCGTAAAGTGAAGCTCCGTGAGATTGCTGAGATGACACAGATATCATATGGAAGTGTATTTACTATCCTTCATGAAAAATTGAGCATGAAAAAGGTTTTTTCCAAGTGGGTGCCGCGATTGCTTTCGATGGAACAAAAACAGCAACGAGTCGATGATTCAGAAAGCTGTTTATCGCTATTTACTCGCAACAAAAAAGATTTCTTGCGGGGAAAAAAAAAAAAGATTTGGAAAAGCGTTGGAACGATTGTATCACCCTAAAAGGTGATTAACAAAAGGTGTTATGTTGATGAATAAAAAAAAAATTGCAAAAAAAATGTTGTTTTCAATGTTAGTCTCGGGAGTTATTGATTGATGTGTTACATGTTATTATGTGCTTATTAAATATAAATGTGAATGATACATAATTTTTATATATTGAGAAAATATGTATCATTCATTAATTCACAATATTTTAATTTTTTTTTCTTTTGGAAAAGTTAAAATTTATTTAAATACGAAACTTTCTCTTGAAACATCATTTTTTTTTATTTTGTTATAAAACAAAATTCGTGAAAAAGATTTTTTTAAAAACAGTGTTATGAAAATGGAGAAGATACTTGATTATATTCTCTGAAAGAATTCGTGACAATTTCTTTGACAGCAGACTTCTATTAGATTGAAGTCGTAGAGCTCCAGAATTCTAATTTGAATTTTGGGGAACTTTCAAAGAATCTTAATTTTCTACCGTACACAAGGCAGATTATCACTAAAATTTCTATTAAATTAGACTGTTAGCATAAAACACACGGATGCTGTTTCATGGATTTTCCTACTAAGAGTCCTGTAAGTAACTATAAGAAGTTTTATTTTAAAATTTATATGTACGATTAATCTTTTATATCATTGTTTGCAATCAATATCAATTTAAATATTTTTAACTAGCAAAAAAATGTTGTATTTTCTTTTAATGATGGTTAAATTTTTGACGTATTATTTTTTACATATAGAATTTTTGATTTTAATATAATCTAGTTTAGGGCAGTGTAATTTTTAAAGGGGAAAGGTATTTATAAATATTAGTTGTTAAAGACACTCAAAATAATGTTATTAATTATTTGGAGTGTCTTCAAAAATTCTGGATCTCTCAAATTGTATGTGAAGAAATGAATTTAACGAATGGTGGCGATATTATGATTATTATTTGATTTGAAGTTTAACAACTTTAAAAAGTATTTATAAAGATAACAGAATGAGTAATATATATTGTTTTTTTTTTCTTTATTTATAGTCATTTATGTATTTTTTTCCCTTTAAATTATTTAACAAAATAGCTGGTATACCCTTTCTTCACATGGATAAATTAAAAAATACATAACAAGAAAAGAACATAACAAGATGGGAAGATGAAAAATGTTTCATAAGAATCAATTTTTTATAGAATATTTTGAATAAATTTAAGTGAACTGCAAATTAGCCTCCAAGGAAAGAATGTTTTTGTAAATGAAATAGCAAATGAAAGGGGAAAAAATTGAAAACTAATAGGAGGGATGCCTACAGTAAAATAATTTTTTTTTAAGCTTTCATAATTAAAAAAAATAGAGTCTATAAAATAACCATTATTAATCTTTTCTTAATTAATTTGTTACTTATGATGAAATCAGTTACATTACGCTTAACAAAAATTAAAATTCAATAATCAGGAACGTTACATATAAATATTATCGTACCGGGTGTATTTAAAAACTTAACAATCAGGCTGCCAAGCATTTTTAATAAGTTTTAATACTTTAACAAAAACACATAATCAATATATATGAATAACAATTAAAGTGTTAGATAAGTATTGTAGTATATTTTAATGAGAAGAAAACAAATGAATAAATGTTACAATCTCCGAAAGAATCTAAGAAAAATTATAATTAATCGCAAACACTTATAGACCGTGACGTAATAAGCACCAGAAGTATGTTAAATTGAGCGGAAATCTTAAGCAAGAACTAAGGGATTGGTAGGGTTAAAAAATTCGCCCTCTTGTGTAAAATCTATTAATTAATATTTTTCTGTTATTTTTTAAAGGGAGCCAAATAAATGTTCATACCATTTATCTTTATGAATGCCGTTTCATTTGGATTGAAAGATTTCTAAATGAAACTATTTTAAAAATCCGAAATTGACGCTTTTTAGCGCTGTTTTCAAAAAATCAGCTGAATAATTTTCATAACCAATTTTTGAAGTATCGTAATTTTGCAATGTTTTGTTTGATAGGTAGCCGTAAAGAATACAAAAATATCGCTTTAGTATCATTAATTTTTTTTTAAAGGAAAATAACTAATTTCAAGGAAATAAATTAAGAAAGAAAAGTTTTTAAGTAAATCGAAACTGGCCGAGAAATTGAAACAAAGCGGACATCAACGAAGTTTCATAAAAAAAAAAAAATTACAGCGATTTCTCCTTTTGTTATGCTATACAGATATTGCTGCAATCTGCTGATGGTGGAACAGGCGGTATTCGTAGGAAATTCACTTTCTAGTTAGAATATGGTTTCGACTCCTTCCGCATATTAGTAAAGCTTCTTAAAAAAATTTAGAGCGATACAATCAACGGTGTAGTTTTGTATAACATACAAACATCCTGATTTATATGTAAGTTAAAGGAATTGCGCTATAAAAACTTGATAGCTTAAGAAAAATGTTTTTAATTGTTCCTCGACAGTATAAAATTATTAATAATATTAAAATATTTTGAACCTTTAGTGAAGATTTAATCGAAAACAAAATATTCTTGTTTCGGTCAAAAAATAAAACCAACGCGTATATTTTAAAAGGGTTTCTTTAATTTGCATTGTAACTGTGTCTGGTTTAAATCTCAAAAAACTTTTTTCTCACATTTTAAAGCGCGCTGAAATTATCTATACACGATTGTTTTGGATGACAATATGATAATTTAATTATAATTAATAAAAATTTATTGATTAAAACTAATTATATGAAGAATTAAATTTTGCGCAAAGTTTCTCTCCAAATCCGTCGTTTATAATTTATCTTTTGCTTAAATTTTAATTACATGTAGCTTAATTGATTAACATAATGCTTAATTGAACTAAAAAATTTTAGATCTATTTATTTTAGATGATAAATTTGTTATACGTCAAATAATAAAATAAATTATTTAAACTAATTATTGAATAAATTCAATTTGTCTGAACGTTCCTTTTTGCTCTTAAAATTTCAGGTATAAAAAAAATATGTTACGCAAAGTGTGAAGTTTGAAAGAAAACCCATATTCAGAAAACTTGTTTTTTACCTGTGTTATTATTTATATTTTTTCAATATAGGCAAGGCTACATTAGGCTTTGACTTGACTTGAGACTGTCCAATATTATCCTCTTACGTATTGTAATGTCAAATAATGCCAAAAAATATTCATCAAGAAGAATTTACAACCTTTCATTTCTATTGGACCTCTATCTAGGCTTCTATCTAATTGACCATCTGGTTATTGCAACTGTGATTATATAAATATTTTTCGCCTTTCTCTTTAGGTGATGAGACCAGTGTCTGTCTGGATGGAGCTTCAATCACTATGAGAAACATCCAACATAGGAGGACATCATTATCTTCCAATTCCCATTCTCTGGATTCCACTTTTATAGAATCCTTCAATGTAAAGATTCATGTAAATGACCTCACTCCAGCAGCTTCTCAAGAGTTCTTGAATTTATGTTCACCGCTCAGCGAAAGTGATTGCTCCCATTCTAGTAAACTGTTGTATGATGGTTCAAATATCGGTAAGCAATGTAACATTGGAGGCACAGCATCAAAACGACTTGCTAAAAGGTCTAATAAGAAAGCTCCAACTCGGAGACAAAGCTGGTCTTCTCTAGGTGCTGTTGAATCACCTGAGGATGAAGGGAAACAACTAATTACGAGAAGGTGCTTTATTTTCCTATTAAAATTAATTAGTTGCATTACAAAGAGGATTTTAGTCTATGAAATCGTTGTAATATTGATTTATAAGAAAATAATTAGTGTTTATTTAAAACTTAAATGTTATGATTACTGAGTAGTCATGATCGTGAGATCGAATCCTTTTCTCCTACTGTAAAGTCCATCATGCAGAATAATAGCGTTGCCTACCGCACACTAGATGTTAACTGAAACTTGCAGTTTTCCCTTGGTGTGGTGTGGAACTTAGGGGAGGAAAAAACTCTTCTTAAGTGTCATCCTCATTTGCCAGTGACTGAAAATAGGGTATATCATCATTTGTATTTGAATGGCATGTAATGGGACATTAATTTCAAACCGACCACCCTCTCTTTAAAATATACTTATGAGGGCTATATTTGTTACACTAATGCCAAACAAAACTATTATTTATCAATTGTTTAAAATTCTATTTATTTTAAAATATAAAATTTTAGTTTTAGTAACTGATATATTGGAGATTTTTAAAGATTTATACAGAAATTTCTCATACAGTATGCAAAAACTTTTTTTTTTTCAATAATTTTTCTAATTTAGGGACATTTAAATTTCCCCCCCCCCTTGTCTGAATCAACCTGTAAAGTTTTGTGCAATATAATTATAAAAATATTTGTTTTTATATTATCATGGAATTTAATCAGTTGCATGTTTATTCTATTATGAAATCATTTATTCAGCTGTTTTTATTGGTATAATTTTTAACTTGGTCTAATATAATATAAATTTGTTTCAAGTCATTTGAACTTTTTAATATTTGTTAATGTCTTTTATATCTCAGCAATAAATTACTAAGAATTATATATCAAAGTGTAAATTCATACTGATTTATTAAAGGTGGAGCCTCAGTAGTTTGGACTCAGATACAGAAGATGCATTTTGTAAATCAAATTCTACTGCTAGTTTTAGGTCAAAAAATGCGAGAATGTACCATGTTCCCAGAAGTAACAATTTGTCTGAAGTACCCAGAGAGAAGATTCGCAATTTTTCAGGTAATGTGTTCAAAACTAATTAAGTTTTAATGACTTTCATTTGTTTGATTTATTCTGTATGAGAATTTAGTTGAAAAGAATATGTGTAAAGAAAATCCAAACATCAAATAACATTAATTCATTAAATATTTACTCGATTGTGCCCTATTCTTTAATAGTTTCAAAAAGAGATAATGTTTTTTATTGCTTATTGCTTGATTATTTTGTGCTATCCCTTCAATCAATCATAGTTTCCAACTTTATTATTTTTTTTTTATTTTAATATATTTATAATATGGTGTTTGCCATTATATGTCATTTAGTAACCATGGTGAACTGACTCCAGATCACTTCACACACAAAAAAACTAAATATACATAACCAACAATAACGATGCTTTTTATTAAAATCGTTTAAAATGATTTAACAGAAGGACAAACAGAAAAGAGATCCATGAAACAAGAATGCAATTCCTTTCTCATGCATTATATGAAAGTAGCAGTAGCAGAATAATAGTAATAAAAATAGCAGTAGCAGAAGGACTACAGTTCACTTCAGCTTCACATCATTTGTACATGCTTGCCTTGCCAGAATAGCTGGTTCGTCCTCATAGTGATAGAATAGCAATAGGCTGGTGGTGACCAGCAGTCGCCACAGTACTCCTCCTGCAGTCACGAAGACAGTGAACACTGGATTCGAACTAAAGGACAGATACATCAACCAAATGAGTGATGGCACAAGAAGAAAGAGCAGAAGGGGTCTTCTTGTTGACTGTGTCTGTGAACAGATGAGTTGGCTTCAAAAAGTCGGATGAGTTGTCCTGAGGATGATGAAAGGTCATTTCTGCCTCAGAAAATGGATCTTGGTACATCCAAACGAGCTGTGGATGAAAAAGATTGAGGTAAATCATCCAGCATAATGCTGCAGAAAGAATATGATGAGCTATTCTGTGGATGATAAATATAGGTACATCTGAAGTCCTATTGAAGAAAGTAACTAAAGGAGCAATAGGTATCTAGAGTTTTCATTCTTGAGAAGAATAAAGTATAGTTTGCAAGAGTCCAGCTCAATAGATTATGTTTCAAGAGCCAAAGCAGATCAGTCTATCGCAAATGTTAAATAATGAGAATAATGTGTAGCAAGCGTGTGTGACCGGAGCTAAGAATCTTAACTCCAGAGTAATTGTATGAAAGAGTCAGTGGAGGCAACATCCCCATAACCGAACGCTTGAGCTGAAAGCAGAATTAAACATGATACTGCAGTAAAAGCAAAACTTGTGAAGTCTAAAATTAATCAATTTAAGAAATGGTGCAAGAGCCAAATCTGGGTGTTAAACACAAAGCAAAAAATGTAATGAAGAAAACAGACTAATGTAAAAAGAACAAGCTGAGAAATCTCCAAGAAGAAAGAACAATGTCCTTCAAAAAATGGCAAAAATCTTTAATCTGAAAAACAGAAGGATTGCCATTTTGGTAATTTACCAATATGTGATTAGTGATCATGGTGAACTGACTCTAAATTTGAAAGTGATTAAACTTCACACAAAAAGACTAAAAACATACATAACTAACGATAACAATGTTTTTTATTAAAACCATTTAAAAAGATTTAACAGAAGAGAGAACCATAAAACCAAAATGTAGTTCCTCTCATTCCTTGTATGCTTTCAGTGCTACCTTAAATAGTTGTAGTAGAAGGACTTCAGTTCATTTCAACTTCACATCATTTTCACATGCTTGCCTTGCCAGAATAGCCGGCTCGTCCTCATAGCGGTAGAATAGCAATAGGCTGGTGATGATCAGCAGTTGTCATATATATATAACTTTAATTTCTTCCTCCCACAAAAAAAAAATATTTTTTCTTATGAATATATTGAATGATCTTGAATTAAAATATCCAATCTAAAAACCTAAAACTGTGTCTTAAGTAATCTTAACTAAAATTTATTTTTCTAGTATTATGGTCATTGAAAAACATTTATGTTTTCTGTATAAAATGCATATTTTGCATTAAAACATTATCATTTTTCTCAGATGGAAATTGTGAAGAATCTTTGTTATCTAAGTCAAAACAGTCTGCAAGTGTCCCAAGTATAGGTTGCTCTTCAACAGACACAAAAGAGGTAAATTCCTTACATATTTTTAACTTTAAAATTGCTCATTATACAGTTTAAATTAATTATGTTATTTGATACATTTTTTAACTATAAGATTTTCTTGTCTTCATAATAAACAATGTATTTCTGTAAAGTCTTACATAATATATTAATATTTTCTTATTTTAATTATAATCAGAATGTAGAACCACAAAAAACGCACAGTGTTGGAAGCTTAAGTTCAACTGCTAAGAACTTTTTAGTTTCTTTTCGAAGTCATCCACTCCAAAAATCTTTGTCAACACCAACTATTACAGTAGAAGATGGAGTAAATGATAAAGGTTAAGATTTTTTTTAATATTTGATGTAAATTTTTTACATATGTATTTAACTGAATTTTAATAATTATACATTTGCTCTTATTTTTTTAGCCAAAGAAGATAATAGCAACAAACAAAGGTAATTATTATTTTTTTAAAATTAATACTTCATTTTTTTTCTCTTGTTCTCCTTGCAAATAAAAAAAGGTTTTTTTCCCCCCCTATTTTTTTTGTTAATTTTGAACCATTAACAATGTTTGAATGTATTTTAAAAGTATTTAGAAGTACTTCATAATATCCATGAATTTCTATTTAATATCAATTCCTATCAGTTATTTTTTTTTTCCTTTTCATATCTGTTTAGTAAATAAGTATCATTAAAATATGAAGTGTCTTAGTTTTGTTATATTGAGTTTTTCATTGAAAATATTCAATATGTATATAAGTAAGAAATTTATGAATTATTTTCTGTGTTATGTATAGCACATTTTTAAAAAAAAAAATCATAATTTTATTGTTTTAAAAAATTTTAATTCTGCACTCCAGTTATTCTTTGAATATTTTAAATTTTACTTGCAAATCATTTGCATGGTTTGGAAAGAAATTATATGTATTCATCCTTTAATTTACTTGATTAATTTTTATATCCATGAATGTTTTGCATTAAAAAGAATTCATATATGTGATTTCATTGAATTATTTTAAATAGTTCACTGTTAGAAAATATAACTTCTAACTTTGTGAATTGAAATTACTTAAAAGAAAACAAGATATGTGATTTTTGTCATACATAATTCAGCATTTTTATTTTTATCCCTTTGTCATCGCATAAACACATAAAATGCTTATGATATTTAACTGTGTGCACTATTAAACAAATATTATTAATTACCATAAATTCCAATCTTTATTTTTACTTCTTTGAGTACAGCTTCATCAATTCCAATTTACCCTCTGAAAGAACTGGGGATAAATGCTTTTGAATTTATTTATAATCAAACATTTTTCATTTTTAATTCCAATAATTGTATGGTAATAATAATATGTATTTATTTTACTTTCAATGAAATATTGGAGCACCTTGCACTTCTTTATTTTTTTAAAGCACTGCATTTATTTTCCTTTTTTAAATAGTCTTTTTTCCCCTTTTTAATATTATTTCTAGTTTATGCACAATGCACCCTTTACCTCTTCATGACTTAAGTCCACAGATGCATGAATCTTTGGATGGTGATGAAAACACGGCTGAAATGCAACAATTATCTTTGACACTTGTGAGAGAGTAAGTTTTCACCTTTATTCACTTGCAAAAATCGATTTTATCATATTTATGGTTGGATGTTGACCATTTTTCCATTCTCACCCTTTCCATAAAATTGTATTTCATCCTTTTATTTATAGTTGTTGTAGACTTTATAAAGAATTTTTTTTTTTTCTGTAGTGTTCAGATGAATTCTGCCACAGCCGACAGTGATGAAGATAAAGTATTTGTCAAAAGAAAGAAAAGATCGAGCATATTTTTTAAGAAAAAGCCTGTAAGTATTGTAATGTTTATTTAATACTTTAAGTAATGTAGTAGTTGTCATAATTCTATGAATATATATATATATATTTCAAGATATTTTCTTTTCACTTGAAGTTTATTTTAAACTATTAAAATTGGTTTAATCTTGCATTTTCAACTTTCCAACTTGTTTTTAAAAATAGTTATAGGAATGTGATATTTTTATCTTCTTTCTTTTAAAGTTTGTGGCTAGTAACAATAATTGTTAACTTTTTAATTTAGCATTCTTTTCTTAGGGCTGTATCCTTAGATTGGATGTTATTCACTTGTATTATTTTTTATTTATATTTTTTTGTTTCAGGACAAACATAAATCAAAAGAAGGCAAGAAGATGGCCCATCAGTATTTTACATATTCTGTACCTTCAACTACCTGTGATGTTTGTCTTAAACCACTTAACAAAAAGCCAGGTTTAAAATGTGAAAGTAAGTGTTAAAAAAATTGTTTAAAAATACAGAATGTTTTACCTATTATTTATGAGCATTTTTTTCAAGTATAAAACAAATATCTATACTTTCTGTTTTCCTTTATACTTGTATATTTTTATTACTGTTATCTTGCTTCTGGAATTAAAGTGACTTCAATTTTTAAATGGGATTATATGTTAACCTTTTCAGATTGCTTAGTTGTAGTCCATGATAGTGCTTGCAAAGATCAAGTTATTGATTGCAATAAGTTCAAGCTTCAAAGGGTAAGTTGAATGTATTTTTATAATATTTGTGTAATTTCCTTTTCATCTTTGTGTAGATTGTATGTAATAAGTAATAAATTGTATGTGATCTTTGTTTGCTATTTCTTTTATTTTAAAATCAATAGAATTTGTTCTTTATTGTCTTGTCTAGTTTTACTGTATTTTGAATTTAAAAACTGTTCAATAAAATTAAAAATAAAGTATTGTTGCATGATGAGATCTATTTTATAAGTTAAATATTTGAAAAAATAAGTTCTACAAATGATTTTTAACCACTTTCCCCCTCCCCTTAGGCTCAAACCAAGTCTAATTATGTTTCTTTGACAAGTTCTTCATCTGTTAATGGAAATCCAAGTAAGTTTCTCAGTTTTTGAAAAAATATTTAAAGTTTTTTTTATTTATTTTAATACAATACATAGTGAAAAAAAAAAAAACCTTTGTAAGATGAAATTCCTTCAGGCATCATATTAATAAATTCTGAGATATTCAGGAATGTAAATTTTCACCTCCATATTTTGATACTTAAATGAATATAGCATTCAGGCATAATCAAGACCATGTTATTCATAGAAATTTACAGATCTTAAGAGAGTAAAAAAAAACTTATCAGTTCCTTTTGTTAAGTGTTCACAAATATTATTTAATTATGTCGCATAGTTGGATAGTGCTCAAAATACTTAAGAATTTTAACCCTGTCAAGATTAATGTAGTTTTAAGTATGATTGTTTATTCTATTAGGAAATTTAGCCTTATAATTTTTTATTTATTCAATATGTAGAGGCAAATTTCATTTGATGTTTGCAGAATTATTTTTATTTCAATATGAAATTATACATTGATAAATTCTTTGTCATTTGTGAGATTTTCTTATTTGAAAATTTTTATAGAAATTGCTATCTTAACAATATGGTTCGGAACCAATCGTGAGCATTTTTTCATACATATAAATCAAGATTTTTGCATTAGTTCATATCAACTTTCATTTCAAAGATTTTTTTTTCCCTTTTCTTTTTAGTCTGTAAAAGAGATTCAATAATAGCAAAATGCTATTTCATTGTAATAGCAAAAAAAAATTTAAGGGTTCTTTAAAATTTTAAAAATCTTTTCAATATCAACATGTTAAATGTATATTTAAGATGTTCTTGCTCTGTTAAAATATATACATTTGTGAAAGTTTTTTAATTATATGTTTTCTTTTCCTACTTATATTGTATCATAATATCACATATGTGTATACTGTCTATCAAGTATCTTTCATCCAATAGTGTTTGTTCATCTTCTTTTTAGTGTGACTTGCAAAGTATGAATTTAATTTCTCTTACAATTTTGACCCTTTTTTTCATATATTTAATGTTATAATGTTTCATATTTTAAATCATTTGGTGTTATTAAAAGCAATTGCTTTTTTCTGTTGTTATTCTCTACATTCATATTGAAAGTAATTATGTATTAGTTTCATCAACAGGTAAATATTATGGCTTGCTTTTATACTAATTATTTATTAACATTGTGTATTATGAGTGTGTGCTTTCATGTTGCTGTGTGTTTTCAGGCCGTTTGTCCCATTATCCAAATCGTTACCTTCATTTGGTGAGGCCATTATCACAAAGCATGGTTCATCTAGGTGTGTGTCATCATTTGTAGGGTTGGTATTGGGCCCTTCTGGGCAGGTATTATTCTCAATTAATAGAGGTTGTGTTAACTATTACTTTCCTAATTTCGAATCCAAAAACTAATAATAGTAAAGAAAATATTTTTTGTATAAATATTCATAAACATCGTTTAAATTTAAAAGTCATCAAATTTGCTCTCAAGATCCATTCTCTTATTAATTGAAAATTCACCTGTACAGCCAAAATTAGTGAATGATAATGTGAAAACATATTTTTAATAATTAATTTTCTAATCTGTTTTTTTTTTTTTTAAGTGTATAAAGTTTACATGTGCAGTTTATCAACCTCTATTAAAATTCAGAATAATGCCTATATCATTTAGTACATCATTCTGAAGCTTCACTATAACTTCATGCTCTCATCTATATCATCCATTTTTTTTTTTTTTCCCCATGTCTCTTTTGCATGTGTGCATCGAATTTCCTAATGAATGAATTGTTGCTTGATTTTTCTATTAATTTCTTCTATTATGGTTTGGTTTTGTATCAATGCTCTCAAAATTTTAATGGGTACACTGTTTGAATTCCAAATTGCACTTTCTTTCTCACTACACAAATTCATTAATCACTTTCCCCGTAATTTAAAAATGTATCTTCTTTTTTTTTTCCCCCTAGCTGCCCATCATGGTAAAGGTTCATTACCAAATAGCAGATTCAATTTTGCTGTTCCACATTCTAATGTAAGTTACTCATATGATTTTTTTAAATAAATAGTTTTCTTTCATATATTAAAAAGGCATTGTACACACCATTACACTTTGATTGCATATTTAAATATTTTGATAGCTAATGCATATTTTAAGACTTATTTTCTGTATAGATATAAACTAAGTTGTGAGTATATAATCAAAGGAAAATAAAGAAAAAGTTATATAACAAAAAAAAAATTATATATTTTAGATCCCACCTCTTGGAGAAGCTGCCTCAAGATCTAGTTTTATAAATATTAAGTAAGCATGAACGATTTCTTTCTTATCACTTGAATAACACTTTTCTCTCTTCTCTTTTCTTTGCATTGTAATTTTTATTGGTTTTATATTTTACAGTAAAATGTTCAGTGAAGAGAAGGATGGAGAAGCTGGTTATGAATTACATTCGAAGTAAGAAAATATTCAGCTTTAATTATTATTATACTTTCATCTCCCTTTAGTTATAAGATATTATAGTTGTTGTTTTTTAAATTTATATAGAAAAAAGTCTGTTTATAGTGTGATTGTTTTAATGGCCTACATTAAATTAAAGCATTAAATATAATAAATTAAACTTATTGCTGTTCAATGTTTTGTATTAGAATATTAGAATTTTAGTTTTTTTTTTATTATTGTATTGTACATTGTTAACAATCTATTATACATTTAAAATAAGTAGGTGTATATGAATGCTTTATAAAATTATTTTTGATGATTTCAGATATTTATTAAAAAGAAAGAATTTCAATATCAATTTTTTTATACACATATTAGAGGGCTAAGGTTTATATTTTACCAGTAAAAAGTTTTTTAACTATGAAAATATTGTTTCAACATGCATTTTATCATTGTAATTTCTGTTATAAATTATTTCTAATTTTATTATTATTTATTTATTTCTTGAAAAAAAGTTGATCAATGAATTATTTTTTTTAGCATGACCGAAATTAATTCTGCATCAATGGAATCATTGGATGAAGGTACATCTCTACTATTAAATAGTTTGAATTTATGTGAGAAAAAATTTTACTCTAAATTTATTTTTTATTATCATATGAACTAAAATATTACTTTTTCATATTTAATAATAATCATTCTAGTTTTTCTATAATGATCCCTGATATTGTTACTTAAGAATAATTTTATTCATTTAGATTTCAATAATATTTTTATTTCGCATTATATAATATTTAAATTAGAAATTAATGCTGAAACTTTTGAAATTTGTAAAAAAAAAAAAAATTGTATATACTTGCATGTTAAATTGTAAATAAATATTAGGTGCTGCTGAAATTAGTGATTTAGAAGATAATCAAATACTGAGGTTAATTGAAGAAGAGCCTGAGACTTGGAATGCTACTGTTGATAAAAAGGTTAGCTTTTTTTTGTGTGTGTGTGTGTCAAAATATCACTTTTTTAAAGATTCTAATAAACGTTTATTTTATCTTCTGCATTTATAAAATGAAGCAATTGAATATTTATTTAATATTTTTTAGGTTATCAAGAAATTAAAAGACAGAGAGATTAAAAGACAAGAAGCTATTTATGGTATAAAATTCATATCAGCACTTGTTTTTGATAAATACAGTACTCTCATAATAATCTGGCAAATCTCAGATCACAACACTGCCAGATTACCAAAATTATCATATTACTGGAAAAACATTTATAATACTTTTAAACAGAAAAATCTATGTATAAAATTTAATAAAATAAATGCAAATAACATCCATGACACGTAAAACAATTATAAAACTACAAAAATGTTCCATTAGGTATTAATGGCCTACATTGTTCCATTAAAGTAGAAGGCATAAAATAATGTCTGTAAGACTTGTCTGCCAGTGTAAAAGCGCCTGATTACTGACAGACCATAATGTGGAAGTGCTGGATTATACAGAGAGTACTGTTTATTAATTTTTAAATTGAGTTATTTTTATTTTATGTATTTAATTTATATCTTATCTTAAAGCATCTTCTTGTAATGCTAAAGAGTAGAACCCAAAATCTGAATACTTTTTCTGCTAGAAAATTATTCCAGCATTAATATTGTATTTTGAATTATATTTTAATATTACATTTTTGTATTCTTTAGAATGCAGTGTGTTTTAAAATATTACTTATTTGTGTACAGTTGGGTGGGGTTTTTTTTCGGGGGGGGGG
>BMAW01082584.1:872152-892863 GCA_019974015.1 Nephila pilipes
TTTTTTTTTTTTTTCCAGAACTTATTATAACAGAAAAACATCACTGTCTTACTTTAGAGATAATGCAAAAGGTTTGTAATTAAATTAGTTGATAAATTTGATTGTTTTTCTATTTTTGTCTTTTAAATCTAGTTTTTAAAATATATGTTCATTTTTCTTTTACAAAAAAGTGAAATGCTAATGAATTAAGTTTTTTCACAGGTTTATACACAAGGAATGATGAAGGAACTAAATATACCTCGGGAAACTGTAGATAGGTTATTTCCATGCCTTGCAGATTTAGTCGATTTGCACAAAGCTTTTTTATTGAAGCTCAGGGAAAGACAAAAAGAAGGGCCTGTGATAGAAATTATTTCAGACATTTTAGCTGAACAGGTACTATAATTAGTCACTACAATTGTGAAAAAGTTTTCTCATTAATTTAAATAAAATTCTCTTTTATGTAAATTATTAATTCATTTAATAATTGATAATTTTTTTTTTACAGTTCCATGACCAAAAAGCAGAACAGATGAAAGTAGCATATGGACAATTCTGCAGCCAGCATATTGAATCTCTTAACTTGTATAAAGAAATGCTTAAATCTGACAGAAAATTCCAAAATTTTATAAAAGTAAGCTTAACATAATTTTAAATGTTGCATATTTTCTTCTTTTACTTTTAAAAGGGTATAATTCATTATAAAATAACTTTGAATAATTGATTTTAGTACTTATTTATTTTAATTAATTTTTCTATAATTTCTTGTTTTAAATTCTGTTCTTATACAAAAGTGAATCATATTAAATTTTAAATGAAAAAACACATGCACTAAAACTCATTAATTTTGTACTTACAAAAGATATCACTGGATTCTTAATCTCTCAAAACTCTAACTCTTAGTTTTTACTTCTGAATGTAGTAAGTTATTGTAATTTATTTACTAGATTTTGAAAATGCACTTTTTCTTTTAATAGAAATGTAAAAACAAAAGACTGTGCAAAACCAGAGGAATTCCGGAATGTTTACTTCTAGTCACTCAAAGGATAACAAAATATATTTTAATTATTGAATCATTAATGAAGGCAGCTAAAGGTAAGGTATATTCTTTTTAGGGCTGTTTTTAACTTTTTAAGGGACTATGGTAGCTGAGTGGTCATGTTCGTAAGTTTGCAACTGGCATTGTTTCTGTTGAATTATGGGTTGAAGTCCTAATGCCATTTAAGACACACTGTGTTGTAGGGCAGAAGGACATTAAATCTATTCAAGTTCCAAGTCTTCCAATTTAGAATGGTTTGGAAAGTGAAATGCCAGTTTGGATTTCATCCTCATTTTCTGACCAAGGTTTAAAATTATGAGATATGGCACCAATTGTTCTTGTGTTGTTTCTGAGTGCTTTGTTAATAAACTATCATGTACTCACACACTAACATTTTTAAAACTAAATTTTATTTCTGAAGTACTTCATACATTTAAATATGTGCATTTTTAAGGGAATTTAGGTCTTATTAAATATTTATAGCTTATCTTCTGATAACTTCATGAAATACAAGAAGAAAATTCATTTTGGTAGATGATTTAAATATGTAAGATTGTATTCCATAGGAAAGAAATTTACTCTTGCATTTCACATATGTAATATATTTTTTTAGTTTTGATTCAACGTAATATTTAAAAGCTTAAGTCTTAATGCTTAATAAATCTTTAATATTTTCATTGCATATGATAAAATGATTTACAAAAACTAACAATATATATATCTGAAACCACATCATTTTTGAAATTTTTTTTTTTAAAAAATTGAATCATTCAGAACATTAAAATTTATCATTAATTTCATGTATAAAATCAAATATGCCAATTCCCATGAAACAATGACTCAAATATTGCAAGATTGGTGAAATACTTAGTTAACTTATTTATTAGTTATGATAAGAAAAGGCTATTTGAAAAGTTATTGGGTTTTCAAATAGGAGGGGGGGGGGTAGGATTCTGACTTATTTCCGAAAAGTATATTCAATAAAAATAAGATGTTTGATTGTGTGAAGAATGAATCATTCTGGTGCTTTCTTTTTTTTGCAAAAATGTTTTTAAAAATAAGTATCTTTTTTTTCCTAATTTAATTTCCAGTATGCTTTTTTAAATATGTTATTTAATCTTTAATATGTTTTACATTATGTTTATGTTCATTTTCTTCCTTAGAAAATAAAGAAGAACAAGAAACTTTAGAAACAATAATGGGCCATCTTAAAGTAAGTTTGTGATATTGTACATTTTATGATAAACATTTTAAGATTATCAATATATCATTCAGTGAATTTCTTCCTTTTTATTCAATATGTACAATATTAAATTTGTATTAGAATCAACATATTGAGATTCAACAACAACAAAAATACTTTTTCTTTGCTTCATATCACTCATTGTACAATGTGAATTACAAATATTAATGTTAAATTACATATATTTGATTATTTAATTTTATAATTTGAATTTCAAACTGTAATAATATTAATGTTGTTTCCATTTTCCTTCAAAAAATAGTCAGTTCCATATTGAATATGTGTTAATCATATATGTACATCTTTTTAAAAATAAATTGCTTTTTGCTTTGTGTCAAATTTGTGTTCTTACATTGCAATAAAATTCAGTTTTAATTTTCATGTTTATTTTCATTCTGAGATGAAAATAGACTTCATGTTATAAACTACTGTGGGAAATAATTTTTAATGCTTAAATTATATGCATTTGTCTTTTGTTAAGATCATTGATATGCTTTTTCATATCATATACTTCATTTCTAAAATTTGCTTTGGTATTTTGTATGTTAATAACATTACATGATTCGTATGTTTTCATTAAAAAAAATGCAATTCATTATCTTTTTTAAATATTTCACAAAACATTTATGCATCATTTTGTAATATTTGGCACAGAAAAGTTAATAATTTCATATATTATAACTTTTTTTCTACATCTTCACTTTTACAGAACATAATTTCTAGTGTTGATGTACAAGTTGCTGATAAAGAAAAAGAGATAAGATTACTAGAAATCTTTAACAGGATGGATGCTAAAACTACAGTTTTCTATCGTGGAAAAAAATTTAAAGTATGTTTGTATTTGATTTCTTTTTATTATTTCATTTCAAAATTAAAATTAATATTTCAGAAAGCATCAATGATCTTTTTTTTAATCATTTGAATTAGAAAACTGACTTACTGGCTTGTAATCGCAAGTTAAGGAAAGAAGGTCATATGACATGGAGGAGCCCAAGAGGGAAAACTGTTGGTAAGTTAGCTAATTTCTCATATTGCTATGAGGAAAATAAAGTATCATATATTTTCATTAAATTTTTGCAAGGGTTTCTGTTTTTTCAATAATTTATTCAAAAATGTTTGTATGACACTATTACAGATTTAAAGTCTTTTATTTAAGAGAAAACTTATTGCATCTTACTGTAAGATTTTCAAGCATCTAAGAAATATTCTTTTTAAGAATATTTCTTAGAAATGTAAGCATGCATGAAAAATGCATTATTGTGAATAAAATATATGTAAAGTGCTTTTATTACTTTTTTATTATAGAAGTTATTGCTGTATTACTTTCGGATTTCATCTTTTTCCTTCACGAAAACAATCAGAAGCTTTTCTTTGCATCATTGGAAAATAAAGTAAGTGTCTATTTCAGTTTTAGGATTCTTAATATTTGGTTTATAAGAATTAAATGTTTAAAATGAATTTCAGATTTATGATTAAAACTATTTGAAAAAAATGAGATAAGTTTTTACATTAAATGAAGTATTTTATAATGCTTCATTGTAATTTTTTTTTTTTTTTTAAGCCTGGAATAGTTTCTTTGCAAAAGCTTCTTCCTCGTAAAAAGGCTGGTCAAGACAGCTGCGGTATTTATTTAATATCTTCAAATCCAAATGAGCCAGAAATGATAGAATTATTCTGCAAAACACCCAAAGACCAAAAAGCATGGATGGAAGCTATCAGAGAAGCTATTGATATGTGCCCTGATGAAGGTGACTCTTTTAAAGATTTTTGAAATTGTTTTCATGTTATTGGGTTTATATAAAAATTTCACCAGGTTGCTTGTGCAGTTTTTTCTCTGACAGATATTAATTTTTCATTAATGAGAAAGTAAAAAAATTTTCTTGACTAACTTTTTGTTTCTTGATATTTTAATAAATATTTTAAAAAAATTACTTTCTGTTATATCTATAATAGTATGGATATAAATTCATACACTACTTGATGAGTGAGTAGAAAATCTCAGATTTTTCTTAATGCTTTTTAATGTGCTTGTTTGTAATTTAAGAGCACTGCATATTATCTTATAACTTAGATTTTGTTTTTCATCCCTGTATTTTGAATTATTGGAATTTATACTTCTAAAATTATGAATATCTTGATTTGTTGTAGTTATATCTGTAGATATTCTTGCAAGCTTTGTTCAGTCTTGTGAATATTTATTGTTTTCAATAGATGAAGGTGTACCAAGTGAAACAGAGGAAGAAAGAAAGCTGGAGGCTGCTAAAGCTGCTCGTATTAAACAACTAACAAGTGAGTGAATTTTGTGTTGTGAATTTTCTCCTTGAGGTGTCAGATCAAGAAGAATATAATATTTGTATAATGTTAATTTGTGCATATATTTGTCAAAGGCTTAAAAAAATTGCCTATCGTGGAAGGAATTGACCAAGGATTAATTATCTTATTTTATTACTTTAAAAGTAAATCTTGTTTGTTTTAGCTATAGTAAATAATCTGTAAAATTACTTAACATTTTGAATGTTTGATATGAACTAAGCAGATATGTTTTATTGTTTAGAATCTATATAGTGTTTTGACTTTTGAAAGTTTAGTGTAATAATAAACTAATAATGTGGAAGTATTAAAATGAAGCATTGTAGCTTACAGTGGCTACATTATTTTAAAGTAATAATTTTAATATATTTATTAACTTTATTCTTTGAAGGTCCTTTAGATTTTGTTATTAATTCATTTTTAAAAGTTTAATTGATTTAAATAATCGTTTTTGAAGGTCTCTTACATGAAAAGGATCACAACATAGCCCTAGGCTGTGAAGAAAGAATGCGCATTTTAGTAGATTTATTGGTAAGAAATACATTTATATCAGTACTAAATGTTATTTATTGTAAGACTGCTCATAAATATGTGTTTGCAATAGCATTTTGTTTTAATATTATGTTAAATTTTGAATATTATAAACCCATTTTAAGAATAAATATTTACCCTAAATTTTAGCATATTTGATTAACAGGAATTTTATTGATGGCACTAAGTAATAATTTATATGTGGTACAAGTGTGTTGTATTAAATATAGTAGTTTTTTATTTATATATTAGAAAGTAGAGAGAGAATTTCATTTCTAACAGTAATAGTACAGTATAATTCAGTATTCATTTTCCTTTGTATTTATTCATAGTCTATTCATTAAACATTTAATAATAATATGTAATTTCTTCCCCCCCCCAGGAAATGGTTGGTATAGAGGCTGAGCAATATGAAAATGTAAGTCAGTACAAATTTTTTAATTTGAAAAATGTTGATTAGTTTCCTAATGTGTTTTATTTTATCTAGTGAAACAAAGGTACTTTAAAAAAAAAATATGTATTTAATTTGTTTTAGGTAAAATATTCTCATTTGGTTGAAAATCCTCCTGGTAAAGAGACCAAAGAGCTTATCTCCTCTGCCATTAACAGTGGTAAATAAAAATTTTCTTGGAAAATAAGATCAAAATTAAATTTGTGATTATTTGTAGAATATTCTGGTGTAAAAAGTAATACAATGTTATGTTATACTACTTTTTTTGGTGGTGGTGATATAAATATGTGTCATATTCATAAATAGTTCAATCAAGAGGTTCTGTAATTGTGTTGGATGTATTTCTATTAGATGTAACTATTAGTATTAACCAATTAAAAATGTATCATTTATTTTAATTTTGATTTTACTTAAAATTAATTACATGGAGTTGCCTAAAACTAATAAAAAAATGTAGAAGTTTTTTTAAATTCTTATATCTGTCATGTTTTTATTTGTTTTTATTAATTAATTTTGTTACATAAAAGGAAGTTTTTATGTATGTGTGTAGTTTTTTTTTTTCTTCTATTTTTGAATTGTTTTTACACCTTATATAATATTATTTATATGATTTGCAATTTTTAAATCCAAATTTTAAATTAGTTAATGTTGATATTAAGAGTAACTTTATTGTAATATCTGTATTTCTTGTCATTTGAATGAATTAATTAAAATTTAGAACTTTATATAAATATGATTGATAATTATAAAGCATTTTGCATGATATACAATGCATATATCAATAATATTTTTCATAAATATTTTCTTTTTTGCATTATACCATATTAATTTGTTTATAATGAAATTATATGCACATTTTGCATTATCTAATCAAAATTCCTTTTCCAGGTGTAGAATATGTTGAATGTTGTTTAAACCTGTTTTAATCTTAATATTTTATAGAGAATTTTTTGAAACATATATTCATGTTATTTTTTGCCATTTTTCCTAGCATCTAGACTTGCTAGTAACTTATATACTTCTGGTACTAATCTGAGCCGCAGTGTAAGCAGCGCAGGTGAGCGTCAGAGTGAAACTTATGTATCTCCTTTACTACCAAAACGGGCTGAAACATTTGGAGGATTTGATAACCCCACTAAAGAACAAGTTGTTCCTACTGTTAAAGGTATTTTTGCATCCTATCATCTGATTCAATATTTCTTCTATAATATCTAATTGTTTTAAATTATGACTTATATATGTTTATATAATTAATTAAAAATAAATTGTCTATGTTATTTAACAGAATGTGATTGAAGTTCTGCTACTGAATGCTAATTTCCTCTATTTAACAAATATATATATAAAAAAAAATAACTGTTAATCATGATTAACTCTCAGATCTTTATTCTAAGTAATATACTTGGCATTAAAGATTCAGTATGGTCTACCAGAAAAAATATATTATCTTAATTGCATGGTAATCTAAATTTTAAACTCATGAATACTTATACTATAGATATCTATTGCATTAAATATTTACGGGAAGTGAGCATTTGTATTGTATGTGGTATTTAGTGTGAAAATCGTGATTATAAAATTCAGGTGAGTAGATATGAAAAGTGTTATGTGTTGAAATGCGATTCAAATAATGTTCAATTTGAATATATACTATTATCCCTTCAACAAAAACATCTTTTTCATCAAGAGAATGTTATCAAAATAGAATCCTATCTTAACATAGTGTTTTCTTGAATCAAAATATTCTATGAAAGATTAAATAAAATTGTCTATGATAAGAGTTTCTAAAAGATTGGTTAAGATATATTTTTTAATTCATTTGTTATATTAGTAAAGAAAAATGACATTTATTATTTGTCAATTTTATAAAAACCACTTCCCTATATTTTTTAATTGAATTTCTAATTAAATTTTTTCTGCATAAAGGAAATTAGAGAACCTATGCGCAATTGAGTTTAAGAACTTATGTGTAATAAATACTCTGTTCTTTTTAGAATACTTAGTTGTTGTTAATGTGTTTATAAATTTTATTTAGTGAATTATTGCATGTTAATGTATGCAAATTATACATAAAATATTAGAAACAAAATTTTAAATTTTGTTTTGTGTTACTTTCAGTTATACTGAGAAGAAATTCGATTGTTTGTTATTCTATTATTTTCTCCTTTAAAAAAATCATGAAATATTGATAAATGTGAAGTTATATTTAAAGATCCTACATCTTATTATTATTTTAACTGTTCAAAAACTATTCCTTCTCACATTCATTTTAATTATAATTGTAATATACTGAATTTCATTATTTGATTTTGAAATATTCTTTTTAATAGTTCCAGTATTTAAGCGAAAACTTCTGCACTTGAAGGAACATACTGAGTTATCCATTTTACCATCTAAATCTAAAATGGAAGACATTCATTTAGGAGAATCATTAGAAAGTGCTTTGCAGGTATGCATGAACCATTAATTTATAACACATTTATTTCCTATAATTTCTTTGAAAATCCGGGGTTATTAAAATTGATTTTAATAACCCCAATTAATGATTTGTAATATTAATATAATCACTCATTATAACCCCAGTTAATCATGTTCATTTTGGTTAATGATTTGTAAATAACTTTACTTTTAAAAATCTGCATCCATATGTAGATAGTAGTGTTTATTCAAAATATTCAATTAAATAATTTTTTATTTCCTCAGAGTCTGGTAATTTGAAAAATTGTGGTATATTAAAATACAAAATTGAACCTCTTGTGATATTACAAGTTAAATGTAAACTTGTAACTGTAATGATGGATTTCTTAGTAAAACAATACAATAAATTATTAAAATTATTTATTTATTATATTTGAAGAATATCTTACTAGGATTACATATTTCTTTAAATTAAACTCAGAATATTTTAATATATTTAGTTTTTATCAATCCATTCCTTTGTTAAAATTAGGGGAATTTTCATCAAATAATCAGAAAAACTGTTTGTATTATGCTAATCTTTTAAGTATGTTCTGTTTTAAATTCATACAAGGTTTGAAGATATATTTGGTTGGTATAATTATAGCATGTAATTGTTTGATTTTTATTTAAATTTATTTATTAACTTAACAGAATTTTGGACTGCAAACATCTCTATCAGTTATTGGGAAGGTACCATCTATATGTGGCAGCCCGGTAAATATATATTTTAATTAAAATTATTTTAATGATGTGGTTTGACATTTGTAATAAGTATACATATATAATATAATTTTTTTATTCATAAGAAATTCATGGATTTATTTTCAAACTGCATGAGGCTCTAAATAAATTAATTCTCTTTTATTAGGATAAGCAACACAATAGAAAGCAACTTTTATCACCTAGTTTTGTTCAACATGCTACTAGCTTCCCACCTTTCAAAGAAATTAATTCTGAAATAATGAGCTTAACAACAACACCTCTGCTAATAACTCAAGGAAAAGAACAGTTAATGCAGATTGTGGAACTTGCTCATCATTTGAATACTGTTCTTGTAAGTATTGTAATATTTTTGTTAAAATTCATATGAATAATTCAATGTAAGGATTAAAAATATTGTCTTTCATTCTTATTTTTTTTATCTCTCTCTCTCTTTTCTTTGAAATTTTCAAAAATATTATTATAATTTTTTTTATATTGATAATTTTTTTCCAGTGTGCTGTTTCTCATTTGTCCTCATCATTTGAAAGGTGAGTTCTTAAATTTTATTTTATTATTATTTTCATACTTTTTTTTTTTTACCTCTTGAGTAATTTATATATGTGTGAGTGTGTATGTATGTGTACTATCTGTATTTTATAAATTCCACAGCACAAAAGTACAGTTGGCTGAATCAGATTACAAATTAAACAAGCTGACCAAAGAAAAAGAAGTTCGAGATAAGAAATCCATGTATCGACCAGAACATCAATTGGAGGAACTGCGCAATTTGCAAAAGCAACTAAATCATGATCGAAGTGTATGGCAGCAAGAAAAATCTCAGTTTGAGTCTTCTATAAAAACTCAGAGAGAAGAATTAGAGAAACTGCAGGTATAATAGCAAATTATTTATGTTAGATTTATATTTATAATCACTTACATTCTTAGATTTCCTTAGAAACAAAATAGTGTTTTATCCTTTACTCATCACACAATTTTGATGAAATTTATTCAAAAATCATCAAATTTTCTTATTTGTGCCTTTTAATGATCATAAAATTCTGAATAATCTCTTTAAAAATACTACTTTTATCTTTAAATTTAACCGGGGTTTTTTTGAAAATTTAGAAAAGTTTCATTGCAGGCATTTAAGAAATGTATGTACCTTTTTGACAAAGAAAAATTATGTGTGTTTTAAGTAATATACACTATTTTCTGTAAAGGATGATGCTTTTATTGAATATTAATAAGAGCAATAAAAAAAGTTCAAAATTTTCATTTTTCTGCATATAATAAAGTTTGAAACATGGTATGCATAGTCCTACATTACAATCTTTACAACTATTCCTCATTTCTCTCCTGATTCTTTTTCCATTTGCATTCTTAGATGAACATTCTTTTTATTCTCTGGCAAAGTTTTGATTTTTTCTCTGTATGCGATGTAAGTGCCATAAAATGGTATTCAAATAAACTGCTTGATAATGCTTCATTTGGTGGATGGTATTGTCTTAAAAAATGGATAAAAGTATTTTTATCAATTATTTCATCAAGTGAAAACAATCTAGACTTAAATGTAATTTCTTTCCTTCTTCTTTTTAATAAACTTAAAAAGTGTTGAAAACAACAGGGTTGTCCAACCTGCACACTGGAATACCTATGAATGTAGCCCAAGAAGGAATGTGATGTGAATGAAATATCATTATCCACTGCAGGAAAATATAACACTACAAAATTAATTTAAAGTCTTTGTGCCAAATTCCTTCTTTTGAGTCAAGTCTACCCACTTGATACAGAAATATGAAAATAAATTCCAGGATTTCAAAAGAAATATTCTTATCTGTTAACAGTTGATATAGATATGCTACCTGCAAATTTTCATATGAAATGTATAGAGTTGATATATGACACGCAACTTAACGAAAAATTAAGTGGGGTGCTGGGAGGGGAGGGTTATGAGTTATTTATAATGCTTTAGAGTTAGTTTATTTTATAGGATCTTTAACAACTCATTTTTTTTCCCAATGTGGCCCAAAGAAGCAATAAGGTCGGACACCTCTGATCTAAAAGGTGAAAGAATATTTCTTTTCATAATATTTTTCCCACCATTTGTTGCTACTTGATAATTGGAAAGGTATTGATCTACATCTCCCATTGCTTCATTGTTTCAATTACAACCTTTACTTTTACTTTTAATTTTTTACTTAGTGTTATCACTTCAACAGTTTCAGAATCATGAAATTATGATAAAATTGATACTTCCTTTTGTCTTTATATTTCAGAGTAAGAGTTTTTACTCGTTTAAATGATGTTGTGACAAATCAGATAGTTCGACATAAAAATTAGTTTTTTAAAAAAACAATTATATCAACTTTTCCAATTATTGTAAAATGCCTTACCTGACTTGGAACTAAAGTATTAACTTTAGGCAAAAATTTTAACTGAAAATGTGGAGGATAAATGTCTGGGACACTTGGCATAATTTTGTTCTAATGGTACCCTGGTACATTTACTCAGAATCGTCACTGTCTTCAAATTCCAATACTTAAGAATCAAAAGCATTTAAAAAAAAAAGCATATTGTACATGTTATTCTAAATGTACATATTATTACTGTATAATCAAATTACAGACATTGTGCTGTCATCTATGAATCAACTGTGTAAATTAAAATAATATGGGTGTGATTGAAATTGGAATTTCCAATTTTAAGCTTTTTATCACAAAAGTGTAACCTATATGAGATATGGACACGACAAAATCTGTTCAAATTGGTTGCCTTTATGAGATATAGGCATGATGATTAAAGAGTTAATAAGGATATTACCTTTCATTTTCTCTTAACATTCTATAAAAAATTATTATTGTCGTTTAAAAATACATTTCTGGATAAATAAAATTAGTTGTATGTCTTGAAATCTGTTAGATTTTCAAAATAATGATTTATTCAAAATGCAATTTAAGTATTATTGTTAGTATAAGATCAAGAATGTAAAAAACAATAATTTTATTATATCAAATCTATGCTGAAGTATATAATATAAATTTAAGGAAGGATTAATTACAATGGATTAATAAAAATGTGCAGCATTTTTTTTTTTAATTCAACAAATCATTAGCTCACTTAATTGAAAAATAAAAAGTAATAAAAAAGTTTTAATGTACAATATATATCAACAGAAATTTGTTTGTTAGTTTAATTTTTGATTCTTGTATTATGATACATAATTAAACTAATGGGCATTTATTAGGTCAACTGTCCATTTGTGAAGTGAAAGAAAATAATACATTACTCTTACATTTAATAATATTTATTGTACAATATAATTTCCGTCACTACTAGGATTGGTTTACAAACATTCGAGATGGATTTCTCGAGAGTTAAGTGAGAAACATTTGCTTAATCAAATCTCATATGCGCATCTCTGTTCCCATTTGGGAACCGGATAATAACTGTTGATGAAAAATGAATTATTTTCAAGGAATTATTTACATTGTAAGGAAAAGAGCATACTTGCAGCATACGTGTCCCCTCCACCTCTAATTCGAGATTGAACCTGAATTAGAGAATGCTGTGCATATGTTGGGATGTCTAATAAACAATACATTTCAAGCTTTTGAAGCATAACAAAAAAGCTCAACTTGAAGAGATACTGTCAGCAAATTGATGATTTAAACAAAGAAATAAAAGAGAATGGTGATGTTCAAAATAGAAATACATTATATTGAATTATGTTAATGCCTAACCATGTGCTGCTTTGGTGATTTGTCAAAAAAACACAGATCTAAGCTAGGAATTTCTGTTGCATCCGCCATACTCCTCAGACCTAGCACTCTCTACTTATTACTTGTTTATCTTCTTGCAAAATTTTTTGAAAGGAAAGCAATTCAAAACTGAAATTTCAATCAACCTAGCACTACTTGGGTTCTTCACCTCCTAAGACAAGGCATTTTTCAAAAATGGTATTTACAAATTACCATCATGCTGGAAAAAGTTCGTAAGTAATGAGGGAAAATATTATTAATATACTATAAATATTACTAAGTGTATGAAAAATGTATTTTCTTTCTCTTCACAAATGGACAGAACTTTCCAGTAGACTTAAGATGTCATGAGTATCACCTTTTTTTTTACTCTCAATTTTATTTTAAGAAATTAAATAAGAAATTAAGAATTAAATATTAAATAATTTAAGATTTTCTTAAATAAAAAAAAAATGTACAATCATGTGATTTTTTAGCATATGATAAATCTCTCTCTCTTCCCCAATTGTTTAATAGGAACAATTAAAGATTGAACAGATGGATGTTACACATCAAAGGGAACTTTTATATAGAAAGTTGGATGCTCTCCAGAAACAAGGTATTATTCTAAGCCCTTCACATAATGTTGTAAATCTGAATAGCTGCAATACACGTGACAGTGATGTCAAAGATGAACTTCATACTGTGACAACAGTCTCTGAGAACATTCATCCTGCAGCAACTGACTTTTCTCATCGGCGCACTGTTTCTTATGATCTTGGTCAAGATCGTTCAAGTGATGATCATATTCCCTATGTATCATCAGGCTCCAGCTCTGCTGCACCTTCTCATCGTATAGACTCTAAGAACAGACCATCTCTTAATATTTGTGTTGGTACAGGTGGTAAAGTTGTACCACTCCACTTATCCAACAGTGCCACTAACATGCAGAAGCGACAGTCAGTTGCTGTTCAACCAGTTAAGCAGCAGTTGCCCTTGAAACTTGCTAATACACATTCTGCTAATGGTGCCGCTGTACCTTTAATTCAAGGAGGCCCACAACAGGTTCTGCCTATGAAGCTTGCTTTGGGCTCTTTGCAGCCAAGCACTCAAACACTAAATGCTGCTGAAGGAAAAAATGCTGCACCAAAGCGATCACATAGTGCAGCAAGTAGCCCATCTTCTACTTTGACTACTCCTGTACATGTACGTGGTGGTAGTAGCCCTGCTCTAGTGCAGACTACTTCGCCCACAAATGCTACTGTGTCTCCCAAATACAAAGCTGAGAATAGCATTTTGCATCATTTAAAACTTGCTAGTGAAAAGACAAAGAACAAAAAAGATGATAGCAACAAGGAAATCTTCTGTTGAAGAGACAACAACCATTGCTTTGTGAAATTAAATTTGGATACCTTTTATTACTGGGTTGAAACCAAGTGTTCTAAGCTGATGCTGGTCATCAAACACTTCAACATCTGTTTAACAGATATCTTGAAATGAAATGACTTAAGAATGACTAAGTAAGAATAAGGGAGGAGTATGAGAAAGTTTCTTTGAGCAAGTAACTGTTTCACAATTTTTGAGTGCAAATTAGATGTTTTCCCTACCAATATCAGTCTTAATATGTTGGGAGTAGCCAATCGTGTGTATATATTTATATGTGTTCAGTATGAGTTAATGTTTGTAAATATATTTATATAATACACTGCACCAAAACTTGTTTGAGATGTAAAATGTAAGTTAATAGACCTTGATATGATTTTTCTTTTCTAGGGACCAATTATGTATAATATTCATGACTATAAACAGTGTGATATTGTTTGTGAAACAGAACATTTAATTTTTTGTACAGATAGCACTAACTTTTATGTTTTTTCTACATAATTATGTATATTTCGTAATTTAAAGTAGGGATTAAGTATTATCATGCAAAACATTTTTCAATGTCATTTAGTGTGTTTTCTCTTGCACAATAGTCATTTGGATTGAAAGTTACCAAGTGAATATTTGTAGTGATGTAGCATTTTTTAATAAGCAAATGTAAAAAAAAGAATGATAAAATTGTAGTAATGATATCAATAGATATATTAAAACACATTACTCATATTAAAAATTGTTTTTAGATTGATAATTAAAATAAGGAGATATAGTTTAAAAATAATTCATATGTAATTATAATTACTTATTAAACATTGTTTATTCTCATAAAAATTACTCAACTCTGTAATTTGTAGTATTTTATGCAAAATTAGCATTGGTGGAAAAATATTTATTTGTTTTATTGTATAATGCTAAATTGTTTTAAGCAATGTGATTTTAAACTATTATTATACAATAAATAGATGAAGTATTTAAAATGGAATATGTATTTGGTTAGAATTAGTTCTAAAACAAATCTATAAAAAAAATAATAAATTTAAATCTACTTCTTTTTTAATATATATTTTATTGTAGTGTTATAGAAAATTATTTATCAGAGAGAGGTTTTGTTTTTATGACAAATAATTTATATACTTTTTAAAGATTATAGAATGCAAAAGAGATGCAATATTAAACATAATTTATTTAAAAGTATTTTACATTTGTAGTAATATTAGAAAGATGCTTTTTAAATAAGTGAATATCATAATCCATATGGATATACTGAAAAAATTTTAATGCATTTTTTTATAAATAAATTTACTTAGTAAAATTTACTATAACATTCATCGATTTGTTTTCACACTTAAATATTTGTAAATCTGATTAAGGAGAAAAAGTGAATCATTTTTCTCCTCTGATATTGCTGCTTGACTCAGTGCTCTTTTTATTCAGGATATAACAATTTACTAATTAATTTTTTTTCTTCGTAGGTCCTAAGTCATAGTAACATTTAATAAAAATTACTTTTGTATTTAAATAGGAAAACTTGGTTTAGAATTTTTAAAAAATACTGAATTTATGCTTGAAGAATTATATCATATTAAAAATTAATAAATGATTTTAAATGAAGAAATAAATAATGTTAAATACTGTTTTTATGTTTACCATATTTTTAGATCAGTTTTAATCGTTGCCATTATCAGTTTGTTTTGTGTGTAACAATGATTAAAAATGTGTTCTTATTATATATTTATTTTATATTAGGGCTTAATTAAATATAAATGTTAATAGAACTAATAGAGGTATTGATTCAGTGTGTTTCTGGAATCATCTTTTCCTGGGGGAGGGGGGGGGCAGAATATGATGAACATCAAAAGTAAAACTGTTTACAAATAACAAAATGATTGTTTCCATACTCTTAAAAATTGCCATTTCTGTATTTTGTACATTTTTATGCAGGGTGTGTAAAAGTATTGATATTACATTATAAAATAAAATTTGTGTAATATAACCAAATTGTATTATGTAAGCATTTTGAAATCTTCAGCCTCATTTTGAAACAATTGTGTTTATTACATTAGAATAAATCTGATTTAATATTAAATATATTATTTAAAAGCTGAATACTATTTCAGTTTGCATTTTCTAAAATTTGGCTGTAAATTGTATGATTCAATTATAAAGCATACTGCTGTGTGTGCTTATATTCAAAAGTAAATGAGTATCTTACATCATTCAGATTGTGCTTTTTATTTCTATAGTGCCATTTCATGCATTTGTGTATGTATGTGAAAAGAAGTTTTTTTTTTTTTTACCTATTTTCTTAATTCTTTTCAAATTAAAAATCTTAAATTTTCACTCATTAAAAATGTCAAAGTAAAATAGTTATGTACATTTTTTTCATTTATTATATTAAAACTTATAAATTATAGCTCAGTATTAATTATTTTGATTCAAAAGGATTTTAAATGTTTATTATAATTTTTTTAGTTCTAGCACTGTACATTGGCTTCTTTTCATGTATATATGCACTTATACCTCCATCTGTTTCCATTATTAAATGCTGTATTATTTACGCTTTAGAGTAAAATTTTGGGAATGTATTGTAGTATTTATTCACTAAAAAAAATAAATAAACTTTGTCTGAGCTGTTAATTATGAAATTTTGGTGATGGAATAAAAAGATAATAGCTGTTTTCTTTTTAATGAGCAGATATCGTTATTTCTTGAATCTTGTTGTATTTATATTTTGTTTCAATAAATTGCTTTACATTCCGTGTTTTGGAGAATACATTCATGGTATACATACATTACAACATTAAATATTTCCTTCAAAAAACTAAATTTGAAACTTCAGATCTTATGTCTTTGGCTTTGATATACACAAGATTTGTTATTAACATTTTGTATGAAATTATTATTTACAAAAAATAAAATATATGCTAAACTTCAAAATGCAATTTTCAAAGTAAAGCAACACAGGTTTTGGAGTCCAGATACTTTTTAGAAAAATGAATAATTAAAATTTATAGATTTAATAAGTTTTATAAATATGTGCAAAAAATACTCTTTTAGTAATAGAGAAGGGAATGAATTTGAACTTTTTTTTTTTTACGATTAGAAAGTATAGAATATTTGAATAATGGAGAAATGAATCTTAAAAATGTTTTCAATACTTCTGTAAGTAATTTTTTTCCATAAAAGAAAAGGTATCTCATAGCAAAATCAATAAGACATCAGGATTGCAACATTTATAAATCAGTTTTATGAGGACCCAATGTTTAAAAAAGGATAAAAAATTTCAACTTTTAATTGGATTTATGTAAAAATAGATCTGTGATAGCTAACCTTTTTGTAAATACTTTTTTTTCCCAAGATATGTTTGAAAACTTTTTTTATCACATGCATATATAAATTAATTACTAGAAATTTACAACCAAATAATTTAATAATACATTAAAATAATTTTTTTTTTCCAAATCTTAAAATTTTAATTTTTTTTGAATTTATTGGGGTAAAAGTAATAATTTAATATTTCTGTGCCCATAGGTGATTTATAACCCTATTTAAAATAATTAATTTGATGTTTCATTACAATGTGTTATTTATATTTGAATCACTATATATTTGTTAATTAACTCCAATTTCTATTTTATAAAGAAATAGTATTTTATACATCCTTACTTTTTTTCAATTATGAGAAATTTTAACCAAATGTACCAAATCTTTCCAAAAATTTTTAAGTGTATCTTAATGCATAGGAGAAGAAAATTATTAAATTGTGTTTTATATTTTCTTTATTTAGAGACAGCAGTTGTATAAATGCTGCATAACAACAGTTTTAAATAATCGTGAGTTCTTTCATACTGTGTCATCAATGTTTTTTCCATGAATTGGTGTGATATCAAAAATAATTTCTCTATAAATCACACCTGTGGAATTAAATATGCATTTCTTATTATTTGTTTCCTAACAAAAAAAGAGTTAATCATTTATTCTTCATACGATCAACCCCCTGTGTATAATTTAAAGTATAAATTCAGAGGTATTTAAAAATATACCATCTCAGAAAATTCATGTTAATATTATTGTTTTAACATTGCATTTCTCGATGGTAAGTTTCAATATTCGTTTTTGCAGCTTAAAGATTTAGTAGAATAATTATCGTTTTCTTTGAATAATATTTTCAAAAACACGAGCGGAATATAAAACAATATTTACTTTAAGAAAGTTTTCAAGAAATAGCTTAGCTCAGAGGCAGGAAGGTTCAGTGTGGTGCTTGAATTCATCACATGAATGTTAAGTGTAATGAGCATTTTGATAATGGTATGTTTGTGTCTCATGAGAGTATGTCAAACTTGGTGAATGCTTTTTTAAAAGAGTGATCATGGGATCGCCACGGAGAAAGAGAAAAATCTCACAAGGAGATGTAAAGCTTCATTTTTCTTGGTCCAAAATGGCGACATGACTTGTGTTTAATTAATCAATGACTCACTTCCTAACTCAACTTCACGGAGGGAAACTGATACTAACTCCAATGACCCACAGAATTTTCAAACCCTTGCCTAAAGATTCGAGGGGGGTGGCATATCACTAAGAAATAACTGAGATTCTGAATTTATTCTGCATCTCAATTAATTCTTATCTGCATAATATTGTACATTGCAGCTATTAATATTGATTTGTTTGGTTTCAAAAAGATATATATTGAGAAACCCACAATATGGCGAAGATAGAATTCAGTCAATTGAGTTCTGCATTGACGGCCTTTGAAAGGTCAAGCAACCCTAGGGGAAATGTATAACTCTAGATGCTGACAATGTAGAGAGGTCTTAAGAATAATAAATACAAATTAAGTTTTCATCTAAATTATTTTTTGTAATAATTAAAACTTTATGATACCCTTGGATAATGATTAAAATTTTACGATACTGAGGGTAACTTCAATCTTTGGCTTCCTGAAACCAAACAAATCAACATTAATATAGCTTTATTTTACAACATTGTGTTGGTAAAGAACAATTAAAATGCAGAAAAATTTAACCAGATTTCTCGATTATTTCTTAGTGAAATTAAAATTTAACAATACTTGTGTGTGTTGTATGTGAAATTAAATAACGTAAAAAATGATGTAATAAAAAAATTAATAAATGCAAATTTAATTCAAACGAGGGGGAAATAAAAATTACGAATTCTAATACTGAAACATTAAATAAATACAAAATTGTATTTAAAAAATAGAAATTAAAGTAAAATAAAATCTTCTAATACTATTGAGTAAACAAAAGTATTGACAAACTATAGAGAATACATTAAAATCAATATCTGCAGAGAAAAATGATAAAAATTTACGAAACTAAATGATACCTTTAAAAATTTCAGACAGTATTCATTATATAATTAATTAATCTAAAAAATAATGCGATGGCAAAAGTAATGTGATTATAAAAGTAAAGAGAAAAATCATAATTAAACAAAAAATGAAGCATCTACAAATTGGGAAAATGCAACACAATGGAATATAACATACTAAAACTGTTATTGACTTCAGACTGTTTTGCAGTGTTTTTTAGAATTACGGGCCCAATAGTTCCAATTCAGAATATGTTATATAAAACGGTTATTTACCGTTGCGATTATATAGATGTATATACGAATGGAAATTGAAGTAAAAAACAAGAAAAGTCATACATGAAAACTCGCTAGTAATTCAATAAATAATTTAGAGATATATCATTTAAAAACACACATATATATATATTCTTAAAAAAATCCGCCCTGTGGGTGTATGAGGAAAACAGTGCAACAAGGAAGATATTGGAGGAAAACGCTTAGTTCTCAAATATGCAGGAGATGTCGAAGCATAGGTAGCAAAACTTGTACAGTTCAGCAACACAAACAGATTCAACACATACCAGTAGTGAGCAATAATAGTAGTTTTGATAACGTTCAGCTTACTACCAGCACTGAAAACAAAACTCGATGGTTGGTATCTACTCTTCAAAGGTAAATCCGGACAAATTCCCTCTGACTGCATCTCTGAGCATTCATAGCTTCTCTCCCAGGTGTGACATCTCAGCGAAAATTCCAGAATTTCTCTCCGAATACCACTTTTAGAGATATCGGGAAAATTTGAGTATTTTCGAGAGCTTTCATTTTGTTTTCAAAGTCGCCAAGTCGGGGGAGAGGGCATTTCTTAAACTTTCCTTAGTGTCTGACAAAAACTGTGAAAATGTGTCTTTTCATTCATAAGAGTAACGTTGCAGAGAAGCATAATAGCAGGTTCGTTATTGGACTATATATATATATAGAATCAGAGATTATTAAAATATTTCCATGTTGAATAATATGCATAAGTGTTTTTTTTTAACTTGAATGTAGTTTCTTCTTCATAATTTTTTAAAAGCATTTTGGATGAATGTTATAGTTCAAAGATAAATATATTTTATTTGCCTCTCATGTAGAAAAAAATTTCTTTAGCTGCTTATTAATTCAAAAAGTAATCCTTTCGAAATTTTAACGAAACATTTGCAGGCTGCGTATGCATGCGGAATATTATTGAATTTTAGAGTACATTCATTAATTATTTTACTACAAAATGAAATTATTTTAATTACAATAGCCAGGCTCGGAATTAAAATACAACTTGGTTTTTTTTAAAATGATAATTTTGCTTTGTGATAGGTTATAAATGAATAATTCTGTAATTGTCAAATGTTCATTTTATATCGCTTCAAAATGTTAAAGAATTTTCAAGCATTTAGAAATTTTAAATTGTTTCTATTATAAATATTTCTCTTTTCTTTATTATGTAATATAATAAATGCTATAACAAGCATATATTTTTCTATCGTATTCCAAGACTTAAGATAGTCTTTATTATATAAGACTTAACAT
>BMAW01082584.1:893148-973400 GCA_019974015.1 Nephila pilipes
TAAAACCATCTTGATACATAATAATGACATCCTCTTAAAAAAGACATGCACAAGAGATAATGGTAACATATTATTAATGATAATATTAATCTCCTAAAAAATTTCGAATTTATTGAGAATAATTTAATTTGATCATTTTTCAAATTTTCTACAACCAAAAAATATATTTAACCCTGCCAGACCCGATTGCAAAAGGCGAAAGAAATTTCTCTAAATTAATAACAATTAAATCGTACATCCATATGCTGAAATTATTGAGTAACTTAGATTTAATTGCAGTAGAGAAAAATTTGTCAGAAGAAATTAACTTTGATTACACTATTGATGAACTTGCAAGTAAGAAAGCGAGGAAAATGATATTTTAATCCAATGTTTCATTTAACGAATAATTATAATACACGTAATTGACTAATTATTAGCAGTTTAGTATTAAAAAGGTAGTGCTGATATATTTTACAAAAATCCAAACCCCCTTGAAAAAAAGATAAGCCAAACAATACAGCAAATACGAGGGAATATGCTCTGTTTCACCAATTTCATTCAATAAGTTTGATCAACAGGAATTTTAAAGCTTTTAAAATTGTTAACATTACAACAATTGTCAAACTATTAATTTAGCTCATTATAAGCTCCCTATCGATTCGAATTAATGAAGAATTTTTTGTGAACATATTTTTTAACAACTGCTCTAATGTCTCCTTTTTTCCAGAACTTGAAAAGTCCCCGGCCTACCGTAGTAAAACACATTTTTTTGGCAAAATTAGTTTTTTTTATTCAATATAATTCCCTTCAAGGGTGATACACTGATTATAGCGACCCTCCAACTTTTCGATACCATTTTTGTAGTACGATTTGTCCTTTGCTTCAAAATAGGCCTCAGTTTCGGCAACCATTCAGTGCAGACCATTCACGTTTCTTAGGCATAACATTACCATTTGGTGATTGATGATTTTTCAACCTCTTGGGGAAGGAGAGAGTTGTTGTCCTTGGTGTACCAGCCTCTGTTTCGAGTCTTGGACCAGTGGGTGAGAAGAAGGAAATTGACCGATCGCTATTTTTTTTGTTTGCGCTTTTGCCAACCAGACTAAAAGAGACGTCTCTCACGGGCTAGTTATTAAGGCGTTTTAACATCTGTCGTTGCTGTTGAAGAGATCCGCTGCATACATCCCCTCCAGTATCATCGGGATTATTCGATGAGAAATATTATAACTGATAATTGGAGAGAAGGTCGCTTTTCTAACCATTACTGCGATTGATATCATCTCCTCCCTGTGGAATCGAGTTTTGCTTGGAACAATTTCCATTTGACGTTATCAGCTCTCTCTTGAGTAGCGGGTCTCGTCGACACATGCGCCGTAGCCGGAAGATGATTATTTGTGATTTATGTGCGTTTGTCTTAGTGAGACACACAGAGGCAAGTGTTTTTGCGTTGGAGGCATATGCAACCAGTAGTTCTAGACTGTGCTGCCAACTAATATTCAAATCCTGTGTCACCACTTCTACATTACGTGGTTTTCCGACTCAGTAAAGAAAGAGAACTTTTGGTTGACCAGGGATGCTGGCAGCTGTTTCGCACCCTGGTCCATAAGGTCCGATGAAAAGTTCACCGGTAGCTTTTCGTTGCGCCTTTACCAACTAGACTGAGAGAGACATCTCTTTTAATCTGGTTGGTAAAGAAGCAACAGAAAAAGCTACCGATCAACTTCTTTCTCCGGACCAACTGGTCCAGGGTTCGAAATAGTCGCTGGCACTCCGAGGACAACTACTCTCTCCCCCTCGTCATTTGCCGAAACCTAATTGTATAACTATAACTGTATAAGAAAAAGAAGTTTTATTTTGATAAAAGGGGATGGGCACTTATTATTAATGCTTCCCTTCCTTTCCAGAACTTTGAATATGTATTGTATTTTAAAACCTTCAAAATATTATGTAAGGAATGTGGTCACAGTCAAGGGTTTCGAGGTCGGTGATGCTCAAATCAGGCTACGCGTTTGAATAATGATTTCATATCCTGAAGAAAATTAACCGAAAGTACGAATAGCCTCGTGTCCAGATATTACTTCAAAATTTTATTTTTTTACATAAGTAATCAAATCAAGAAATGAAATATTTGATTTTAAATTTTCTTTTGAAAATCTTTTTTATTTTATTTTTAAAAAGAAATTAAAACAACCGAATTCTTTTTATGATTCATTTTAAGTGAATTTTAATGAGTGACATAAATATTTTAGAAGAATGTTTGTCCTGAAAACTGTGTGTTCACCTGTGAATAGAATTATTCTCATTTATATCAGGCTTTTGCCAAACATACCGATTTTTGTTCGTTTCTTTTATAAATCCTATAAGCTATTATGATTCGTTAAAAAAAATTGAGTATTTATTGCAACAAAATTTTGATGCTCTTAATTTTCAATGTCGTACTATATGCTTATTGAAAGTCGTGAAGGGAACGTTAACAGTCCAAAAAAGAGAAGAATTTGTTACAAAATTGATTACGTTATGCAACTCTCCTACTGTTATGTTATGTAAATACTTTTAACTACATTTTTCAAAATTTTTTAAGTAAAAGAATACTGAAAATCTTAGAATTTTTGGTTTCTCATGTTCCTAATATAATCCTAGATATCCTGCTTCACAACACTTAAGATTACGTTGAAATTTTAATGCACACTCTGTGTCAGGATAAAAATATAAAAAAAATGTTGTGTGAGTAAAAAAATGTTCCATATTTGTAGCGAATTTCAAGCCCTCGAGAATTAAATCAGCTGTTAATAGCTGAACTTCATCTTCGACTTCGTCATTGTCGACTTCTTTATTATCATAAATTGTCAAAAATTCGATCAAATCGTCCTCATTCAAAGGGCTCTCTCTTTCTAGTATAAATTTTTCGATGTCAACCGTTTGCACGTTGTGAAAGCCTTCGCCACCAATTGCTTTTGATAGAGTTATAATTTCAGAAAATCCAGATTATTTCTGTACTACGAAACTTCCACTTTTGTTGCATGCTAGCAGATTTTTTTTTTCCAACAAGCATTTAAGGACGATAGGCACAACTGTTTGGTGGGGGTAAAAAAGAAGCTTGTGTAATACGATCCATAATCGTAAGCTTTCTCCATGCTTCTATAACAATCAAATTTCTTTCATCCACTGAGTCTAAAATATATTTCAACGTTTGCTTTATGTAGTTTATGTTTCAAAATCGCGTATAAAAAGAGTTGGGTGTAATTGTAAATTAAACCTATTTCTTATGTACATCTGCTAATGTATCTTCCCTGCTAAACTCTTGTGTAAAAAGAAAAGACAATTTTCAGGGAAAACTTTATTAATTTATATGACAGCGTTCGCACGCTTTTACGAGTCGCAGCTCCCTACCCTAAGTAAAAGTGTGATTAATCATAAAGTAAAAGATAAAAATATTTAAAATTTGTGTACCTGCATTATTGAACAAATTTTTCCATTTATAAGTTATTCAATTCATTGTCACATTAAATGTATGAACCTGCAAATGACTGCACATTTTTTCAAAGCGGGGAATCAAACGGAATGTTACTTATGAAACTAAAGAATAGGGAGGGGGGGCACTGAGGGCCATTCGAGACGCTCACTAGCTCCCGAATGTACACTCATGGACAAAAAAATTAGCGCACCAAGAAGGAGTCGTCAAAATGAAACGAAATTTTACATACGTAATGACTACTTTGATGTAAGTAAATGATTAGAAAATCAAAGAAAAAGGATCATTTATTTCAGAGAAAAAGGCAAAAGAACGGAGGATTTAATACCCTGTTGAACCCGCTGTAGCGCGAATTCATGATGCGATACGATCGGGCATTGAGGCATACAAGTTCTGTATGATGTCTTGAGATATTTCGTTCCATATTTGCTGTAACCTTGCCTCTAGTTCGTTCAAACTCGTGGGAAGCCCAACTCACTGTCCCAAATGATCCCAGATGTGCTCGATTGGAAACAAATCTGGGGATCGGGCAGGCCAAGGAAGGGTAGTAACAGTGCGGAGATAGTCTTGTGACACCCTTGCCGTGTGAGGTCGAGCATTATCTGATTGAAAAATGACTCCTGGGAGCCGTTGCATGAGTGGCAACACATGTGGTTGCAGGATGTCATATACATACCACTGGGCTATCATTGTGCCATGGATCATTCTAGGGGTGACCGTGTATTCAAGGCAATGGCACCCCATACCATCACACCAGTTACGGGAGCGGTGTGTCGCTGTAAAACAAAGGCAGGATTGAAGCGTTCACCACGGGGTCTCCACACACGAAACCGATTGTCATCACTGCTGAGATTGAATCTAGATTCGTCGCTAAAGACGACCTGGTTCCATTCCGCTACAGTACAGTTTCCTCTTGCGTGGCACCACTCCAAATGCATGGTGTTGATGGGTGGGCGTCAAGGGCAGCACGCGTAATGGGCGCCGCGATCCCAAATGACCTTCAGCCAGGAGCCTTCGTATGGTCCGAGAAGACACAGGGGGCCCTAGTGAATGTACTACCTGTGCCTGGAGGGCGGCCGATGAAGCAGTGGGACGTACGCGTGCATTTCTTACGATGTGGTGGCCTTCTCGATGACTGGTCTGTCGAGGGCGTCTTCGTGTAAATGACATCTCTCGGGTCCACTGGTCCCAACACCTCCTCACAACACAATCAGGGTGCCCTAATTGACGAGCTACTCGCCTAGCTGACCACCCAGCTTCCATCATGCCGATGATTCTCCCCCTCTCAAAGTGCGAGAATCTGCTCATTTTGTCTTCGAAAACCGCGTAAGGGCATGTCTACCTCTGCTCTTCCTTTGTAAACGATTCAGAACACTCAAACAATCTTTGGTTACCTGTTTTACGCATTACGTATAGCTAGTTGGCGGAGAACGACGTTAAACGTCCTCTGCCAACTAGCTATACGTAATGCGCAATCACGCTGCATTTCTAATCATTTGCATATCTCCCCGACATGTACCTTCATGCCAAGTTTCGTTACGATCCCCCAATTATTTAATGGTGCGCTAATTTTTTTTGTCCATATATATATATATATATATATATATATATATATATATATATAAAATTCTCGTGTCACAATGTTCGTTCCTATACTCCTCCGAAACGGCTTGACCGATTCTTATGAAATTTCTTATGCATATTCTATAAGTCTGAGAATCGGCTACTATCTATTTTTCAAACCTCTAAGTGATACGGGGTGTCCACTCCAAAAAATTTTTAAAATTTTTTTTTATTATTATGTGGTATTAAAAAATACATACAACCCTAAATTTTAAATTTTCAACCCCTGCTTTTTAATAGTCATTTTCATAATTTTATCATTTTTTTTATCCCGCTCGATAACATCAATTATTATTACTTGGTAAGTTATCCCCTCCATGTGTCAACCGGTGTCACTTCTCACCCAGTAAACAGCACGGAGTAGGGATGACAACGAAGATGGTCTCCTATTTCTCTCAAACAATAAGCCTTCTCTCACTCCCTTTACAGTTTTCGGCTATCATTATTGTTTATGCGTCAAGCGTAGTAGTTAAACATTTTTACTACCTCAGTGTAACTCTCATATCAAATATATTCTCAAGTAACTTTATTATTTATTTATTAATAACTAATATTATTGAATATAATTAATTATTAATAACTAATAAAATTATTAATTTTGAGTGTAATTCGCATGATCAGTTAATTAAGTGATTTACATAACCTCTAAAATACTCAACACGTGTCACGAGTTCCCGCAAACAACGGCTATTGAGTTGTAAGTATAAATTATTTTTATACGTTTATTATAAAATCAAAAATTATTCTTTCTTATTTATAACGAAAATATTGTTGGGAATGGTGAAAAACGAATTCGGTGAAAGTTAGATTTTTATTACAATTGGGAATTTTTTTTTTTGTGTTTACTTATAAGAGCTCTAACTTCGACAGAATTTTTTTTTCACTATTTATATATATAATAATATGTCTAACAATATGTATTTTCGATATAATTAAGAAACATAAAATTTTTCGCTTTCGTGAAACTATCTAATTTTTACATGTATATTTAATGTAATCAAAGATAAAGTAAATTATTAATATAATAATTAAATATAACAATAATAATTAAATAATTCAATCAGTTCTATTTATGTGTGTTTTGTATTGTGCAGTGAATAATGCCAACAAAACGCAAAGGGGCCAATTTGATCCGTGATACAAATAAATCTAGAAGCATTCGAAATAGAAGAGCCCAAAGAACCGAAGAACAAGTTCAGGAAGAAGATACTGGAGCGCTTGTGAGAATGGCGCAATTGCGTCAAGAACAATTAGATGATACACGAGCTGAACGCAATGAAGTCTTGAGATTAGAATAACGACAATCACACCGTTTTACTGTCAATAGACGCAGAGCAAATGACCAACAACGCCAACAGGCACATCGAGCATTTGTAGCTACATCATTCCTGCGTCTAGCATTCAAGTATGAGCCTGATATTGAATATTATGCTCATTCAAAAGTGGTAATTGGTGCTATGGACAAAGAATGCCCGTATTGTCATGCTTTGAAATTCAAAAATGAACCAGCCGGGATGTGTTGCGCGTCAGGGAAGGTACAACTACCTGAAATTGAAACACCACCGAAACCACTGAACGGTTTGTTTATCGGCACAAATCCAGATTCTAACGTGTTCCTGAAGTCCATTCGAACATTCAACTCATGCTTTCAAATGACATCGTTCGGAGCAACAGAAATAGTTCAAAATACTAATGCAAATGGTCAACAATACAATTCTACATTTAAAATCAGAGGCCAAGTTTATCATAAAATAGACTCATTGCTGCCAATGCCAAACGAACCACATGAATTTTTACAAATCTACTTTATGGGCGGCGAGAACTCCGTAAGCGCACTAGCCAATCGGGTGGATACACGTTGTGGCTACAATAACCTTGATTCATTCTTTGCCAGACGCATCGTCAGCGAGCTGGATGCTCTATTGAATGAGCATAATGAATTGTTGAAAATATCCGATAAGATTGGCATTTGCAATGACTATTAATAAATCCCAAGGCCAAACAATGTCTGTTTGTGGCTTAGATTTGAGCACACCATGTTTTTCACACGGACAATTATACGTTGCATGCTCTAGAGTGGGTAAACCATCAAGTTTGTTTGTATTAGCTAAAGACGGACTAACAAAAAATATTGTTCACGCTGTAGCGGCTCCCGTCTAGCCGCCATTTTGATTTCGTGGACGTAATGTTAATCCTATGGAAATTCGATTTTAATTCTCACATCTTTGCTATTCGATCTATTTAAATGCAATAAAGTGCATTTGAAAGAGCGAAAAATAATGAATGCTTCTGTGGAATTACTTTTCTCCTCCGATTTTTAAAAATATTCTTTAAAGATCGGAAAACTCAAAAACGAATAATTAAAATAAGAATAAAAATATTTTTAAAAATCTTAGGAAAAAAGTAATTCCACAGAAGCATTGATTATTTTTTGCTCTTTCAAATGCACTTTATTGCATTCAAATAGTTCAAATAATAAAGATGTGAGAATTAAAGTCAAAATTCCATAGGACTAACATTACGTCCACGAAATCAAAATGGCGGGTAGACGGGAGCCTTAAGAGATTAATATTATGTAATGAATTAATGATATAAATAATTATTACTTTTGATAAACTGAAAAAATTAATGTTTGGTGTTTTGTTATTTTTATATTCCCTCATCGTTCACAGCGCTCTATGCCTTTTTCACTCATATTCCCATCCTTATACACTTCCAATAAGTTAGTTACTTTTTTTCTACATTAGAAATTCTCTAGAAATTATTTACATGGCGAAACAACGTTTGCAGGGTCAGTTAGTATATACCTATATATCTATAAAAAAAAACGACGCACCAAGGTGCTGACCGATTGTAATAGAATTTTGTATACAAAGACATTTAGACCGAGCATGCAAATGAATAAAATTTGGTGTCCAATGAATGAATAGTGGGAGCTACAGCGCTTTGGAACTGCGCACTCAGCAGGTGTATATAAGAAGCGATTCTCAATCTGATGGTCAAATTTTCTGTTACATTTCGATTTAGGATACCTTTCAACGACTGAAAAAAATGCCTCACCACAAGATTCAAGCTCTTTACGAGTAACTATCAGAGTTTGAAACAGGTCGTATAATTGGATTAAAAAAGGCAGGTTGGGCAAATCGGAGAATCGCTCGTCATATAGGTCGAAGTGATGCGACGATTATAAGATGCTGGCAAGAATGAGTGGACAATGTATCCTGACTGTATCCTGACTATCGTCGAAGATGTGTCTGGAGACGCTCAGGGTAGCGTGCCGACCCTGCTTTCACTTTTGCACGTCACACAGGCCCTCAACCACGAGTTATGGCCTGGAGTGTCATTTCTCTTGATAGCTGGACCCCTTTGGTCGTCCTTAGAGGCACACTTACAGCACAGCGGTACGTTGACGACATCGGAGACCTGTTTTGGCAAAAGAGGTCTACATCGGAGACCTATTTTGCTACTGTTTCTTTTGCAGTATCCTGGCCTTATTTTTCATCAAGATAATACCAGACCACATACGGCTCGTCTTGCTATGAACTGTCTTACAACTTGTCAAACACTTCCTTGGCCAGCCAGATATCTCTCCAATCGAGGATGTCTGGGATGGAATGGGAAGGCGACTACATCTACCAGGGAATATTGATGACATATCTCGACAATTAAAGCAAATTTGTTAAGAAATACCGCAGGAGACCATCAGGGAGCTTTATCACTCTATGCCACGATGTGTGGCAGCTTGCATCCAGGCTAGAGGTGGGTCAACAACTTATTGAGCTCGTTACTTTGTAGCTATGTAACTGTGAAATAAATCATTCAATTTTTCTGAAATTTTAATCATTTCCTGTTCTGTACATAGTTTTCCTATCTGCCAATTTTTGTCTAAATCGGACAACTCCTTCTTGGTACTTTTTTTTTTGTAATAGAGTGTGTATGTTTATATATATATATATATATATATATAAACATACAGGGAATCAGATCTTTCTCTGATCGATTAATTCTGACAATTTGTTTAAAGATTGATGCATCCTAATTTTGTCAACAACAATCAGATAGAGACGAGTGACAGTCGGGTGGACTCTTTACTCAGTGTCATATTGAAGCCTTGATTTTTTTAAATTAAAACAAGCATATTAAAATGTGCTAAATGCACAAATGAATTTCAAAAAAAAAAAAAAAAAAAAAAAAAAAAAAAGAAGGAACATGAAAGTAAAGTGAGAGAAAAGAGGATAGGAAAGGGAATGAATTATTCACAATGGGGATGTAACATTTAATAGATTTAAAAAAAAAAAAAATTTTAAATCTTATCTTAAGATAAGATTATAAAAAATATTTATATAATTTTTTTTGCCACTCAGTGCTTCCGATAGACTAACTATGTCGTCTAATCTTCAGCAAGAGGAGAGTATTAATTTATATGATTATTTTTTTTAAAATTTTTTAGAATTCATTGAGATTCGAACTGATAAACTATCGATTCACAATACAGCTTGCTAACTATTCGGTCACGAAATATTTTTATAGAACATCTCTCTATTTCACTTATTGGAAGCATCATCCTCTTTCGGATTTTTCAAGGAATATTTTAAATTTATGTGTTCGTAAAGAAAGAATCATAGGGACGGTGAAAAATTGATTTAAACATATAAAAAAAAGTATTATGAAATTGTATAATTTATATGCTTCCAATCTCAAGAATATCTATTGTTCTAACGAGAGATCTCATACAATTCTACTGTTCTGTCATATGTGCAGTGGATATTTGCGGGAATGTTAGATTAGTTGAATGGCTAGATTGGGTTATTGTGTATATTCTTAAGAGAAATATGATTTGTCATTAAAAAATATTAAATAAGACAGTTAACATATTTGAAATGAGCTCACAGAGAATTCTGGAAAATATAATATGCTGTTTTCAAAATGAATTGCATAACAACTCCATAGCAAACTATGTGCCATGACACCTGATGTTTATATTTTATGATGATTCATGGATAAACATTTTTTGTGAGAATACCTGAGATTACTAGAAGCTTTCTTGCATCATCCATTCGTACTATAAATCAACTTGGTTTTAATTGTTTAATTTTTGCAGCTTTTGAGGCAGCCAATGTGTAAAAAAAAAATAATAATCAAATATAATCTTTTCAAGTTTGAATCTGGCATTTCTTACAAAATGTCAACATGTCTGAAGTGGGTAGCAGCCGATCAATCGAAAATGAATTTTATTCTCTGGAAGAAAGTACGAGTTCGGATCGTCTTCAGCTGGAAACATCTGCAGAGAATGAAAAACCTTTAACCAACAACTATCGTAAGTGATGACCGTGACAGTCTTCGTTTATTCAGTTTGTTTACCTATTTCACGTCGTCTGCGTGAGAAAATAAGTTATGGAATGATTAACCTATATATGCCATACGTAGTGATTAAAATATTTTTCCACACTAAGAAATGTCATTTCAGTATTGTTATACTTTCGCTTTTTCCGCAATATGTCTGGAGTTTTGATTTTAGAATTGTCTGCGCTTTCTGGTAATAGATGATTTGCTTTAAAACAATATTGACACTTGTATACAATTTTTGTCATATATTTAAACTATGTATTTTTTTTAAAATTATGTTTAATAATATACAATTGTGCATTTATTATTATTTTATAAAAAATTAATGAGTTCTTATTGGCAGTTAATTCATGTTTTACAGATATTTAGTGTTTATAATTGTGTGGTTTTATTATTGCATTTATTTATAATTTATATCCTTTGGGTGATAATGTTTGTTTGAATGTTTTTTAATATGTGGTTTATAGTAGATATGCATTGATAATAATTCTGGGTATGTATATAAATAATTTGACAGCTTTCTTTCAAAGAATTTGAACATATATTGATTTTGTTTATCATCACATTTTACTTATCATATAGTTTAATTTAAATTTGTAAGAACGTTAAAGGAGTAGAAAATTCAAGTAAAACTATAAACTTTTATGCCTTAGCATGGTATATTTTATCAGAGTTTCATAAGGTTTTTAAAGTAGAATTTTTAAGAGTGTATAGTATATTGCTTATTTTGAAATATGCTAAAATTTAAATTGAAAATGGAAATTACATAGTATTGATATAATTAAAATTATATCATTTTGAGTATATTTTTCAAAATATAAATATTGTTATTCAGTTTTGATTTGTATCTTTTCAAGTAATATACAGTTTTAATAATTTGCTTTTATTATTTCAAAAGTATTTTTTAGTTAAATTATCTTAAAAATCAATTTTACTGATGATTAATTATTGTTGAAACTTTGAGATAAATGTAGAAGTTATTTTGGAATGCTGTATGTTACTTTTAATACAGAAACAAAAATTATTTTGTAAAGTTGTACTCAAGATTTATATAATTTAAAAAGTAAGATTTTTTTTTCCTGTAAGAAAGTTTCAATTGATATTTATTAAATATTATTCAAATTTCTTTTTATAACCTTTTTGATTTAGTTTCGCAATAAAACTATTTCAGAATTATTTACTATATTGTAAAAATAGTGTAGTACCTAAGTATTTTTAATTCTATACTCTATGCATTTTGAAGTTTATGTAGTTTTTATAAATTATATGGGGCAGCTAAAAGAATTTAATTAGAAAAAAGAAATTAAATGTCTTATTAAAAGCAAGCTATTAAACAAAACAAAAAAATTCCACCTGTTAAATTAATACATCATTTTTAGTCCCTTTTTTTAAAATGTCCTTTAAATTTTTTTTTTTTTTTATTAAATGAAGATTTATGTGATATTTTTATTTAAATTAGTAGATTTGCTGATAAACCAGGTGCAGACTATTGATTATGATAGAAATAAATGAAAAATTAATATTATTACTGCATTAATAAAATTTGGGCAAATTGGGCATATAAATTGAATTATTTTTAAAGTTTTATAATTACATGTATGTATTATAATGTAAATTGAAATGTAAAAATCTTTAAATGTAGAACTGATGAAAAGATATAGCACTGCAAGTATTTTTGACGATGCACCTCTTGGATATGCTGAGCTTGAAACTCCAGAAGAAAATCCTTCTGAAAGCACTGATCAATGGGATATGAATTATCATGAAGCTTCCATTTACCTTGAGGTAATTTTGCAAACTAGGGTATTCTGTTACACACACACATATATATATATGTATATAAATTAGTTAAATTAAAAATTAGAATTATTTTTCACAAAACGATATAAGAAAAATTGTTAATTGGTCAAAACTAAATATGTTAAATGACTGTGATAGATATCTTAGTCTATTTTGTGAATATTATCTTCACAAAACAGATTTTTATTCCTTGTAATGTCACTTTTCTTATAAAGATAAATTTTATTCAGATTAGTTTTTACTTTGTATGTACAAATTAAATTCTTCACTTTTCTATGAAAATTGGAAAAATATAATTGTGTATGGTAAAGCTAAAGGTCAAGAGTGGATTTAAAATTTTCTGAATAGTTATGAATTGTTTTTGTCTTTTCAAAATTTCTAACCCTCTATTACAAAGTTTAGTAATATGTGAAAATTTTTAAACATTTTTTTTGACTTTCTATTAGAGAAGATGTATTATTAAATACATTTGATGTGGCTTAAATGCCGTTACTGATTTATTTTGAAATTAATGGAGTATAACAAATTATTTTGAATAAGAATTCAGAATTTGCTCTATTTGTTTGTTAAAAATTGTACATTGTAGATTTTAAAGTAGATTATAAAAAACATTCATGCTTAGATTATGTACACTGAAATTTCATTATTAATATTTCAATTTAAGCAGATTCACATGAATATGCTAGAGCTATTGATGCCTTTATATCATCATTATGTGTTAAATAAAATCATGTAAATTGAGACAATAAATTATTGTTGCATCAAAAAGTGTCATACATATGACACCATATATATTTTAGAATGTTGAATTGATCTTTTTTTGGAACGGCTATTTGTTGTCTGTTTTTTCAGTTTCCATTTAAATGCCATTTTGGTGTAATTAATCACTTGCATAAATAAATGAATTATATTTATATTTTTAATAAAAATTGTTATTTTTCTGTTATTAGCTCAATATTTGTAATTCAGTGGTTAAGTTTAAAATATAATCATTATTTCACATCATGAATAACCTCAATGCAAGTGCTTCCTTTAAACATGAAAGTACCAAATTTTCTTTAAATATAATAAGTTTAAATTTGGTTTGAGATTCAATGTGCTTATTAATTTGGGATAAAGTATGCAATTTTTTCTGTGTTCTCACTTTAGTATTATGAAAACTAAAGATAACTTATCTTGGATTATTTTGAATTTTTTCTTAGCTTCAAGTATTGTATATATAGTATGTTATTCTATAAAGAATGTGTATGATTCACCTAATTAATGTTATTAAAAAGTGTGAATTGTGTTAAAATAAAATGTAATCTTATTTTGTAATTTTTATCTCCAGGAAGGTGAAAACAATGATAAATTTACTTTTCATCCCAGAAGCAGAGATGCACTTCCAGCTTATAATCTTGTACATAACCAAGTATTCTACTGTTTAGATCTTTTTGCAGCTATTGCTCTTTTATCTTTGGCTCTCACTGAAAAACCTGCAGTACCTGGATTTGCAGTACCTGAATGGGTAATTTATCTTTTCCTTTATGATTTATAAATTTGTACAAAAATGAATGTACCCATGATTGTAAAAGCTACTTCAACGGGGTGTTTGGAGATATTTATCATCTGGCATTATTTTATTTGGGTTTTATCTGACACATTTAGCTTAATTATATTATTAAAATAAATTTTATTTTTTTGAAATTCAAAATATTACATTTTATTGGAGTTGTATGTTTTTGTCCTGAAGCATAATTGGCAAATCACTTTTTTTATTTACTTCTATGTAAAATAAAATTTTATGATCTAGCTTTCAAAACTGAAATAATTTGTAAATTTTATCCTATATAATTTTTATAATTATTTCAAAATGTGATTATTATGTTATTGTTTTGTGGTCTATTTTAGGATCATTTTTCTTTCTTTACCACAATAGATAGTAATACATTCCTGTAAGGAATTTTCATTGTTTTCTTTTCTAAATTATTGACAAAAATAAGTCGAAAATCAAGTCAAGTCTCAAATCAAAATGGGAACAATTTGATTCTAGAGTATTGTTTTATTGAAACCACTTTTTAAAATTATTCATTAATTCTTAACTCTTCATAATAAGATCATATGTTAGAAAACTTTCATATATATATATATAATTTTTTATTAATTAAATATTTGTAAAAATTACTAAAAGAGCCCATTCTATCAATTTTGTTATAGAATTTTGAAAGAAAAAAAATAATAATAAAAAGGAAAAGTGTGAACTTCATTTAGATAATATTTTTATGAGATTATTTATTTATAATCATCAAATAATTACTACATTTTTCTCATTATGTATTTATTAACAAAATTTGTTATTTTCCATTTTGAACTGGTTTTCTTTAATTTTTAGATCCATGCATCTATTGAATTATTGTGTTTGTTACTTATGTGTGTAGAATTAGTTATGAAAGTAAGATGGATGGGTAGTCAAGCATTTTTTCATCATAAAAGGAGTGTAATAAAGGTAATTTTATAAATTGTTTGCTTGCATTTTCTATTTATTTATATCTGAAATATATTAGGTCACTGTAAAAAAACTATGTTATGATGTTTGATGTTGATTAATGTAATATTAGAGTTAAAAAATGTTTATTGATTAATGTAATATTAGAGATGTGGGCCTTTATTGTTCAATATACTATAAATCCAATCAATCATTAGTAATGTAGGTTAATGCCTTGTAGAATTAAATAACTATTTATTAAGAACCATCAAAATAGTAGTCTTTGATGAACTAAATAATCTTTATTTTATAAGTTCTAAAAGAGATTTATAAGAAATTTAATATTAGTAAAGCTATCGTATATGAAAAATTTAATAATTTTGTAATGTCTCAAAAGAAAATTTTATATTTTTTAGTAATAAGATTTATAAACAATCTATTGCTGTATTGCTAGATGGACTGGCTAGTAATTGCTTAGCTAATACGTATTTACATTTTTAGGAAAATAATTTTTTGATTATAATAGTTTAGAATATTTTAAATATATTGTTGTTTTTATTTTCTTTCAAAATAAAAATAAAGATCTTAAGCCTTTTTTTTTTAACTTTTTATCCAGAGTATTTAAATTTATTGAAAACTGAAAAAATTTAAATGAAGGGGAATATCTAAATATATTTTTAAAAATAAAAGATAGTAAAATTTCTTGTAATGTATGATAAGAGAGTCTTTTCTCCTCTGAGATTCATAAAGCACCCTTATTTGGGTACTTAATGACCGCTGACCCAACATTTGGCCGGGGCTGATGCATGTTAAATCTGTCAGGGTCCAAAGTCCTCCTTTGGGTGTGATGTGGAAGTTAGGAGAGGGGGTACCAGCTCAGGTGTGGTCCTCGTCACTTGACCGAGGTTCAAAATTACGAGGTCTGTCCCCAATAGCCCTTGTGTTGCTTCTAGTGCGAGGTTAATAAAAAAACTAAACTCCATTATAATGTGGTCTTTTTGCATTTTGTTTTGTTTGAATTTATGGAATTTCCATATTTGCTTAGAAACTTTTTCAGTTGGGAATGTTAGACCTGTAAAATATGTTTAACCAGCTAATCTGTCATAAACCAGGTTCAGAATTTATAAATGTTGTAATTCTTTTTCTTTTTATCTTTTTCGTTGTTTTTCATACCTTGTTTTGTACCTATTTATTATTTGAATTTTATCTTGCTATTTTTGTCTGGCATTCTTTAATTTTTTAAAATATCTTTCTTAATTGTGTCATTGTGTTATTTTTCTTTTAAGCTTTTGTAATTTTAAAAAATATATATCATTTTTTTTTTCATTTATTTTTTTTTCTATAATCTAAAAAGTTATTTGTAAGTTTTCTTTGAAATTTTTAAAAAAATTGCTCACTTTTTAATACTTGTTTCTGTAATATTTTAAAATTATTCCATTTATTTTGTTGCATTAACAAAATATTATTTTAATTTGTTATATATATATTTCAGCTTGTTGTTCTAGTCATTATGATAATAGAAGCAGTTGTTGTTTTGGGAAGACAAACAAGTCACTTTCGTGTCACAAGAGCTTTAAGGCCAGTTTTTCTCATTGATAATCATTATTGCAAGGGTATTCGTAGGTAACTATTTATGTTAGTTCATTCAGTTAAGATTTTTTCATATGTGCATTTATAATAATAATAATTATATATCCACATGTATACATATGTGTGTGTATTTGATATTATGAAAGAAAATACAGGATGTGCATTATTGTGACATAAGTATTTCATCTTATTTACCATGTAATTAGAGTATAGATAATTATTTAAGGTAATGCTATTATTATTCATTTTTATATTTTGTTGCTTAGAATTTTTATTTATGAATAATTATAAACCTGTTGCACTTTTGAATCAATAGTTAAATTATTTATATATAAATCAAGTGAAATGATTGTTTTTTACTGGGAAAAAAATTCTGTTACAACTGTTTTCTAGAGCATATTAATGTTAATAAGTTTCAATGTAGTTAATTATTGAAAGTACAAAATGTGTTGGCTTTTTTTTTTATTTAATAGATATATTTTTCAGTTTAAATTTGTAATTTTTTCATTATATTTCATTTTTATGGTTTTTAACTCTTAAATATAAGGGATCAATCTGCAATATATGTACTCATATAAGAGGTATTAATTTATGACATTCATTATGTGAATAATTTTAAATAATATGTGTTCAGTTTCATTTTTTTATTTTCATAAGAGTCAATGAATTTGCAAAAAACTCTAAAATGAATATAAAATTCCAATTGTTGATTTTTTATTTAAATAAAGAATTGCTGTGTTGCAAGTGGTATTCTCATATAATTTTTTATTATTTTAAGTAATTAATCTGTGATATTTAATCTAACATTTGTCTTTGCGTTATAAACTATCTAAAAACACGCAAGTTAAAATTCGTTTAGTGTTTTTATGTGTGATATTAATAGTTCATCGTTATTATTAACTTTTTTCTGTCATGATTATGTTATTGTAACTCAATGTTATAAACAAAATTATTTGAGTTTTATGGTTTTATTCTGTGTATTGCTTCAAATAAAGCTTCTGAAGAGGATCTAATAACAACTTTTCTTCTCTGAAAGAGTGATTCGGCAAATCATTCAGTCCCTGCCTCCTATTCTTGATATGTTGTCATTGCTGTTATTTTTTATGCTCATCTTTTCAGTCTTAGGTAAGTAGATGTAAATTTGTCTATAATTAAAATTTTATAAACTTTTTATATTTTAAATTTATTATATTAAAAAAATAGATTGAAACTATGAGATAAAAAATATATATGTGTAATTTTCAGCTTAAAAATATATTTTAGCAATATGAAGAACTGTTATACTTTTTAATCATAAATTTAGGTTAAATATCTATTTAATTTTTTTATTTTACAAATTGTAGGCTGAAATTTTTTCTGGGAACTCTCAACTGTTCAGTTGTACATAGTAATGATTTACTTAACATAAGTTTTGAGATTTGTTTTTGAAAATGTTTGCTGTGCTTTATTATTATATTTTCATTACTGGCTTATACTTTCACATTAATCTGTTCTTATTTGTTTCTTTTCTAATCATAGTGTTTCTTGCAATAATCCTATATTTAACTTATTGGCATTTTGTTTAATGATCAGCTTGTGCAATTAAAATTATTGTTTTCAATTACATGGTTTAATTTGATTTTCATGTTATAATTTTTATATCACTTTATTTTACTCATTTATATGATTTGTGCTTATATTATTGTTTTTTTTTTTTTAAAGGTTTTTATTTTGTATTATTTTATTTAGGTTGAAGTTTTATTTAAAATAAAATGTAATATTTATGGAAAATATTTTAAATCAACTTAGAATTTTTTTGAAACATAAAAAGATTTTATTTGAATTCATTGTACATTATGAATTGTTGATTCAAAAATTTGTGACCAGATTTGGTAACTAAGAAATACATTTTCTCCCATTTTTTTTTATTTCATATTAAGTAATTATTATTTTTTGTTCCTTTTCTTAGGTTTTTATCTCTTTCGTTCTGTTTATGAGGATACAGTAAGACTCCCTGCACTTTTAAAAATGTTTAATTTTAGCATGTGTTAAATATACGATTATGATGCATTAATTTTGTTTTACATATTATTTTATATTTTTTTGACCATTTCTAATTATTTTAAGTTTTAAGTATTTTTTGTTTAATTTTTTCTAGTATTTTTCATCATTGCAAGAAAGTTTTGTTAGCTTGTTTGTTCTCCTTACAACAGCAAAGTAAATATTTTTTACATTATTATGTTCATTTTATCTGATTTATTTTTTGTGGGCTATTTAATTTAAAATTTGTTTATTAAATGTTTTTGTTTATAAAATGTAAAATTTATTTATAAATTTTATAAAATGGATAATTTATGGTGATGCTAAATGCGTTTATATTTTTCTGTATAGCTTTCCAGATGTGATGATGCCTTCTTATGCAATGTCTAAGTGGTCATCTCTCTTCTTCATTATTTTCATAATAATTCATGTTTATTTCTTGATGAATTTAGTAAGTATAGTATTCATTTCTGCAACTGAATCGCAAATATTATTTATTAAGGAATTTAAAACTTTAAACTTGTTTCAGCTGATAATTTTTTAAACAGAATTTGGCCTTTTGCATCATTAAAAAGAAATTCTAAACAATCAAATGTTAAAATTTAAAATGATGTATATTTAAATATTAATGATTAGGAAAGATGAATATATAATGTTTGAGTGAGAAAATATTTCAAATATATAAATTCTAGGAAGTATAACCTTTTCTATTTTACACATTTTTACCATAAGATTTGGTAGTTATTCTAAATCAATAGTTCTCATTTTGGGATGCACATAACCTAGAATACAGGAGCAATATAGAAAAGAAGACAAACATCTAGAGGGGTGGGGGGAAAACACTCAAAGATATTCTCTAAGGAATTGAAAACTATTGTATGCTAATATCAAGTTATGATAATATGAGGCTCCCAATAATGACTTTATGAGAAAGAGGTTATGCATCTCTAACTAGTAGAGGTTAGCAATATGTAAATTGAGAATGATAATGGACTTATGCTAAAATATATTATGCTTCAGCCATCGAAAAGCAAAAATACCCTTATACAATATTACAACAATACAATTATTTTCTTTTAGTTGTTTATAAAAAGGTAACTGAAATGCAATACATAAAAAGTTTAGTTAATATATATGGCATTTATTATATTTTATCCCATTATGTATGATCATGTCAATAAAATTGACAGCTTATTCAATAAAAAAATACAACAAGACTTATAATCATGTGTTTCATACCCTTGTATATTCCTTTTTCTCTTCATAAAATAAAGAATGATTGGCAATCATTTTTGATCCTTTTGAAGTATGGTTAATTGAAAAACATTGAGCAGAATTTTAAAAACAGAGTATTCCAAGTACTATACAAATGTTTCTGTTCTTCAAATGATTTTATATGTGATCAAGAGATTCTCCTTGTATTTAAAAAATTCAATTAAACATGTAAAAATATTTTTCTTGGATTTATTTTTGAAGATTACTATTGTTCTACTTTGAATATGTTTCTCAATTTTAATGATTCGTACATAATGTTTTTGATTCACAATCTGAAAGACAAGTATTATGGTAGCTGAATCGCAACAGGTAACATATGCAACAAATGCATGGTATTTAACTATCTTTGTTTTATGCATAGATTAGTATTAACATATGCATTTAAATGTTGAAATAAATATGTCACTGTAATAGTTATTAAGATTTTAAAAATAATAAAATGTACTACAAAAAAGCTTTTTCTAGAGGAGGGTTGTCAAACTTGCTTTGGAAAGGGGACCAGATTTTAAAAATAAGCTTGACTGGCCAGGTAGCAAATTAGAAGATATTTTCATAGAGCAACATAAAAAACAGGCTCCATTTTTTTTATTAGGAAGTTATATTTTTTCTCACAACATTTATATACTCATGTTAACACTTACAAAAATATTTGCATGGATTAATAAACATATTATGGAACATGTTAAATTTTGTCTAATACAATGAGTGTAATTATTTTTTTCTTAGATGTTTCATTATATACAGGAGTTTCATTTTCAGAAAAGTTTTTCTTAATTATCCCAGAGTTTTAAAAATTTGCATTGCATAACATTTGTATATTGTGAAATTAGTATAATAGAATTGTGTATTATTGAAATATAAGTGAAGTCTTGCTGATCAAATTGATTTTGTCTATGCTTTTATTTTAATAATTTTGATAATATTGTAAAACAAATTTGATTTTCTGTGAAGTGAATCTGTCTTGATGGATTCAGATAAATACTTTTTTTGCAGCTAATTTGAATTATCCATTTTTCTCCTTATAAGCGAATAAAAAAAAAGGGTCTGTTATATAACAATGTTCAGCAATTTGAAACTTTCATTTAATAACCACAGTCACATTTAAATTTTTAAACACAAAATCAAATTCTCAATATAGTGGTGCTTGAGAAAGTTTTATCTTGGAGGTACATTGGATCATAATTATTGACAGAGACATGCCAGGGATCATAATTATTGACAGGGACATGTAGGATTTGAAAACTACTGTTCTAAATTACAATATTTGAATTATTGCATTTTAGAATAAAATCATTTTTCAATGTGTATTTTTTCATCCTTAAAGTTCTTAATAAGTAATATAGTTAAATATTTGCATTAATTTCCTCCCTTCCATTATGCATTCATTTACTTTAAATTAAAACTGTAAAATGTTAAATTTAACCATTTTTTTAGATGTTAGCAGTTGTATATGAAACTTTCACTCGCATAGAAAAAGATAAATTCCGAAAATTGCTTCTTCATCGTCGTAAAGCATGTCAGTTAGCTTTCCGACTACTTGTCACTAAAAATTCTCCATTGGAAATGAGCTTCCGCCATTTTGAAGGATTGATGAAATATTTTAAGCCACGGAATAGTAAGCTATAATTTTAAAAAATTTTCTACTGTACTGTAATAGAACTTATATAATTTTTCTTTTTTTCTATTTTAAGTTTCTTTCTCAAATAAAATTGTTACTCTGAATATTATTAAAATATATTAACAAAATTGCTATTTATATTTTTACTAGTATTTTTATGCACTTGTTAATTTTTAATTAACATTTATATTTTAAAGTAATAGAATAGGCCACTGTCTGAACATTAATAGCTGCATCAGCCTGTTGTCAAAAACTTTATCTATGTGGTTGGCAGGTCTTAGACTTGAATCTGGATTCTATGAAATATGGATTTAATAATTATGTAATAATGCATAATTGTGAATGAAAATTAAAAAGTCAATCATCACGATATAATGAATCTTGTCTATGTTATTTGAATAAAATCAAATCAGCCTTTACAGTCATTTGCAAATTGTTTTAAAAAATTGATATTTATAGCTGATTTTGTTGTTTCTGAACTGTCTTCTTATACATCATGGATGAAATCCTAAACATAAACTTGTGATAAATGTACATGAATTATCTTTTCTTGAATATATTCTAAACTAGAAGACTGATAATCATATTATGTCCTCTTTGAAACTGCTGAAGGACTGGTAATTTATCTTATGCTTGTGTCTTTCTAATCTAAAAGACAATTAATCTTTGATATGTTTTCAGGATATGAGGGTTTTTGATGTTCTCAACATTAGAAATATAAGTCAAAGAAGTCAAAATTCATTTGTTAACTTTGGCCCAGTTGTGTTTGTATAAAACTTCCTGGAATGTGTAATTTGTTTCTTTAAATTGTTCAGTTTGAAGAATGTGTTTTAAACTCTTAAATTTGTCCAGAAAAGAAATAATGATTGTATTTTTTTTACATTAATTTTATAATGTGCCTTGGAATTTGTTCTGTATGGGTGAAAATCTTATCTCATTATGATTATGTTAATGTAATATGTTTTACAAAAAAAAGTTCATTTAAAATTTTGGGCATTTTTTTATTGGGACAAAAAGTATATGTACTAATTTTAAAAATAAGATAAAAGCTTAATTAGTTCTACATTTTATTACTGTTTAATTTGACTAATGCTCTTTTTTTGCTTTATCTCCTTTTAAAATATTTTAAATTATAAAAATTCCTACATTTAAATTTATCATTGCATTTGCAGGTAAACTAGACAACTATCTGATGTTCAAAACACTGGATATGAAAAAAACTGGATATCTCACAATGAATGAGTTTCTTAATGTGTTTGAAGCCAGTCCTTTAAAGTGGAAGGTATTTTTTTTTATCTATTCCTTTTTTTTATATATGATATGGCAGGATGGCCAAACCACATGTCCTCTTTGACTTATAATATAGAATTCGTGGATTCTCGTGGGAAAATTTGATTGTTCAATAAATTTCAACCTAAATCCAGAACTCAAAATTTGCGTAATATATAGAGTTCAAATACCTATGGATTGAAGTTTATATAAATGTGAACATTAAACTGGGGATATTCATTTGTTGTATTTCAACTCTACCTTTTATAAAATTTTGTGAAGACATAAAGCTTTTAATAAATTATAAAAAATGCACATATAAAGATAAAAATTGAACCTTTTATCAGAGTTGGTGAAAGGGTAATAGTTGGTGTAATTTTTTGATGAAATATATATAAAAATTGAAACTCAAGCATTTAAGTACTATCATTTGTAGTTATAACATTAATCCCTTACCAGTGTCACCCTGAACTGAGTTCGAGCAGGAGAAAAATTTTTGCTTTTATTTTGTGAAGCCCGAACTGAATTCGCTTCTACTTTAGGATACTTAATTCACTATTTTCCTAATAGATAGCATTAGTGGTCCTTGTTTTTCACCGATTACGACTTCGGTCGAGGGTGGAAAAATGTGGGTGCTGTCAGATAAACAAAGAAACACTTGGATTTATAAACAAAGGCAGAGTTTCGCTTTCTCGTTTAGTTTCAATTGCTTTCGGTGAGTTTTTTTTGCAAATAACTTTCTTTTTTCGCAATGTCCGATTCAGACACCGATGTGGAGTACAATTTAGGTATTTTTAATTAATTAATAGGTATATTTAAAATTTTATTTTTGTAATAAAAAACCATTTTCTAACCTTTATAATAATACAGGGTGTTTCATATTGAATGGGACAAAAAGAAAACATGATTGTGAACGTTGTAATTAAAATATTTAGAAAATTCAAATTTACCTCAAAACTACATTTATTCAAGTTTCTACAGGTGTTGAATATGTGCCCCTCGGGTGACACGACAAATGTCTACACAGTAATCAATCTCCTGCCACACTCGTGATAGCATATCCCCTGTGATGGAGTTCAACACTGCAGTTATCCGCTGCTTCAGTTCCTCTAAGTCCTGAGGAAATGGACGCACAAACACCTTCTCTTTAACGAAACCCCAGAGAAAAAAAAAATCACAGGACGTTAGATCTGGTGATCTCGGCGGTCTATGAAAACATATCAAATCCTGTAGCCCAGCACGGCCAATCCAGCGATGGGGCAGACGTTTGTTCAGGAACTCACGTACGTTTTTATTCTAATGTGGGGGAGCACCATCTTGCTGCAAAATGAAATCAGGAACAGCTTCCTCCAGGTGGGGGAGCAACCACTCAGAGAGCATGTTTTGGTAAATGTCCCCATTAATCGATTTTTCAGCAAAGAAAAATGGTCCAAAAACACAACTGTTTGATAAAGCGCAGAAAACGTTCATCTTGGGAGAATCACGCTGATGATCTAATGTTACATGGACATTTTCCGTGCCCCAAAATCGCAAATTATGGCGACTAACTTTGTCACATAAGTGGAACGTGGCTTTATCGGTAAACACCAGTGTGTTCTCAAAAACATTCACGTTGAGCTTTTCTTGAAATTTCACACAGAAATTCTTACGCAACGGTTTGTCAGTTGGTTTTAAAGCCTGGGCCATCTGATATCTGTACGGCTTGAATTGGAGGCGCTTCTGTATTCTGTATGTACACCGTTATGTGAGGGACAGCCAGTTCTGCACCTGCACGTCGCGTTGATTTTGAGGGACTCCGTAAAAACGAATTCTTTCAACCACTTCGGGTTTTGTTTCTTTTCGTCCTGGGCTTTTGTTCTTGCATAGGCAGCCGGTATCCTGGAACTGCTTCATCCACCTGCTTATGTTATGCCGATGCGGTGGTTCTTTATGAAATTTCGTGCGAAAATGTCTTTGCACAAAAGTTACCGAGGAGGTTTTGGCATATTCGAAAAAGCAGTATGCTTTCTCCTGCATGGACGACATTTTGTTTAACAGCACCTCTAGCGGCGAGTTCGTCATTCGATAATTTTTCCTTGTTGCCAAATAAAACTTGTACAATTGTAGTTGCAGAATAAATTTGTTTCGGCTGAATAAATCCATTACGGCAGTCACACTGCGCTATTCTTTTTGTCCCATTCAATATGAAACACCCTGTATAAAGAACAAAATTAAATAGTCAAAAAAAATTTCTGTTTTTGGTCCATTTTTCTGAAATATATGTCACAGTTAAGGAGTTAAATATTGCCTACGATAGTACGCTTTTGTATTTTTTATAATACTCTTGTATTGCAATATTTTCAATTTTCATAGGACTTGTTTTAAAATATGTAGACAGTAAGATTTAAGAATTGTGAGACTTTTCAAAACAAATTAGCAACTTTCATGTATTGATTGTTTTCATTAAATATTTTTTAATTTTATTTATTGCTTATATGATTGTCCCTTTTTTAGCCCAAAAGACAGGATGATTTGTGGTTTATGCACTTAAAAGGAATTCCATTGAAAATTTTTACAGGTAAAAATGTCAATATATTGAAAAACCATTTTATTTTAGACTTAAATTTTGTGCGATAAAAGTAACGAATTCTTCAGTACAGAATAGATCAAAAGAAAATGTAAGGGTTGACATACAAATAGACTCTTTTTAGGGGAGCTTTCTGTGCATATATTGCTTTTAGTAGGAAAAATATCTCAGTATTGGGAAAAAAATTCAAGTGGCTTTAAATACATGTAATGATGTATTTTAATGGTAGGGCAACGAGTCAGATGAGAAAGAAAGTTTGTGTGACATGAGTTTTAAAAACATATCTTGATAAAAAAATTTGTAAATAATATATTCTTGGGAATATATATATTCTGCAGTGAAGCTGTGTAACTGATTATTTGTGTTTCCAAAAAAGGAGCTAAATAAATCTTTGTAGATTTTTTTTTTTTTTGATCATTTTTTGTCTAGGGAATTATTTTATTTTGAATCTTATTTGTTTTCGCAATTCCAATGATTCTGTTATTTGTTGATATTGCTATGGTATGTATTTATGTATTTTTTGCTCACAATATTAATTTTTGTGCTTATAAAACAACATTGTGTGTTTTCAAGAATATTTGGTTGTTGACTTTTTAGTAATTGTGTTGTATATTTTTGTAGGCATCAACAAACTAGTTTCACACCAAACTACTGATCTTATTATAAGTATGTATCTTTTTTTTTTTAAAAATTAAATTTCATTTTTTTAATATGGTCTTATAATGCTTTGTTTATTATTTTGATTAATATAATATTTTCATTAATTTCTTAATTTTATTTTAGATGCTGTTGTTGCTATTAATGGAGTATGGCAAATAATGGAAGCATCTGAAGTATTTGGTAATTAAATCTTATGTTATGGAATTATTTTTTTTTAAAAAAAGCTGATGTATACAATTGTGATAACATGTTACTTGCCAAAAGAAAGAGGAAACAAAAAGCCTCAATATGAATTTTTTTAACTATTTATAATTTTTTAAATTATAGGATACATTTTTATTCTAAATTTTAAATTTGAATTAGAGCAAATGGTATTCATTTAATAGTTCTATAAATTAGTAATAATTTTTTATATAAATTATATAGAGTGAGGTAAAAAAAAATTGTCACACTTTAAATGTTGGGAATTTCCAAATAAATCATTAATTGGTTCTGCAGCATATGTTTTTAGAAATATTTATATGCTATTAATTTCTTTATTGAATTTCAGTTGTGATTTAAATAGCATGAATATTTTAATGCTAAGTTATTACTTGATCAATAAAACATTCTTCAATATATTTGTGTTCTTTCAAATTACTTTTAAATTATTCTTTCATTACATAATATTAAACAAATTTGTAGGTAACATATTGAAATTCTTTGTGTAAGTGATATTTTGCTGTAAAATTGTATTGTTTTAGATTAAAATTGTATGATTTTCAGAATAATTTTGTAAGTTCTTTAGTTGTAAATTTGTATATAATTTTACTCTATGAATTATTAGATCAGTTTTTCAATTTGTAGAATTTTAAGATTTACTTGTTTCAGTTGAATTTATTTTTAATGCTAAGTTTAAAATTTAAACAATTCTGAAACTAGCTAGCCATTCTCAGAATTAAAATTATAATATTCATATTAATAATAATACATCTCATTTTTCTATTTTAATAAGATCCTCTTTTTAAAATTTATTTTATTCTTCACAGGATCACAAAAACGAGACACATATTATGAAGGTATGTTTAATTTTTTTTTTTTTTTTTTTTGATTTGTCAGTATTAAAAAATGGGGTGTGCATATAATTTTGAATGTAGTATTTGAATATGTTTCCCTTTTGAAGTATTTAGTAATTTTTATGAAACTGTTAAATCATCTATATGTTTTGTATAATTGTATTTTTATATTACAATTCCTTGAAGAAATTTAAATAACATATAAATAGGGTTTTTTTTTTTTTTTTTTCAGATTATTTTGAGCTATTCTTTGATATTTGTTTTTTTGCTAAATTCTAATAATTAATATTTCTAATTTTAATAATAATATATCTAAATTAATAATCTTTTTGAAAAATAATTGTTTTGATTCATACATATTTTGGATGTATTAATTATTGACTTGCATCTCTGAAAATTTGAATATATTTATTTAATTTATTAGCTTTTGCTTATAATTGTGTTTTTTAAATTTTTTTAGAATGTGATGCTGTAAGTTGCAATACTTCTGAAGATATTTATGGATGGGTATCTATTGCTTTTGTAACATGTATGTATTACTTTTCTAATGTAAGAAATTTAGTATTGTTAATTAAAAAGTAGGCGTTGTAAGCAGTATCTTGGGTTTCTTTTTGTGTTTATAGCACAAAAGTATTTTTATAAAAAAAAAATTGAGGATACACACATGCTTTTGAATTTGGCACCATGGCTTTTCTGTATTAGCATTTGTATTGAATTATTAAGTGTCAATATAATCTTAATGGGAATACCAATGATAATTCACTCAGATATAAAAATTTAAGTGAATAAAATATAATTGGTGGTGGACTATAGAATGTGTTGAATCATCAAATGCTGGATTAAAATGCTTGATTATATATACAACCTCTGACAATAAAGTTTCGTGAATGAAATCAGATCGCCGAACTGGTAACACTGGCGAAACAAATCGCAGCACCTGCGTTGCGGTAGGTGTTGACTATCTGTCCCCACCATTGCTCAGTTGAGCGTTGTTTGTGTTCCATGTAAGACTTGTTTTACAAAGTGCTTGTTTGGTGTGTTGGTTCTTAACTGAGAACAGGAAAATGAATGAACAAAAGATCAATTTAAAGTTTTGTTTTAAACTTAGCATGACACCAAAAGAAACTCATGGGATGCTGGTACATGTTTATGAAGATCAAGCACTGTCCATGAAGTGTGTGTATGAGTGGTTCGCCTGTTTTGGAGAAGGTCGGGAAAGTGTTTCTGATAACCCTCGTAGCGGAAGACCAGCGATCTCCGTCGGTGACGAAAACATTGAGAAAGAGAGGAAATTACTCATGAAAGATCATCAATTAACTGTGCACATGGTAGCTGATGAACTGCAGATTAACCATGACTCTGTGCGATATATCGTTACCCAAAATTTAGGCATGAGAAAAACATGTTGTCATCTTGTGCCACATCACTTGACTGACGATCAGAAGCAGGTACGTTTAGAGGCTTCACAGAATTTTGTTGAAATGGTGGATGCGACACCAAATTTCTTGAACTGTATTGTCACGGAGGATGAGTTCTGGTTTTTCAGGTACTACCCTGAAACGAAAGGGCAAAGCATGAAATGGTGTTCTGCATCACCTCGTTGGGAAAAGAAAAATCATGCATCAAAACAGAGCAAAAAAATCATGCATCAAAACGATGCTCATCATTTATTTTGATAGTCAAGGCATTTTCCTCAAGGGTTTTCTTCCTGAGGGAACGACGATGAATGCTGCAAGGTACAATGAAATTTTGACCCGTTTCATGAAATGTCTACACAGGCACGACCCAAGTACGCACAACAAGGTTCATGGTTTTTTAACAACAACGTTCACCCTCGCACATCCAATATCGTCAAACAGTTCCTGGTGAAACAAAAAGGGGGGTTGCAAATTGAGCACCCAATATACTTGCCAGATTTCAATTCTACAGGCTTCTTCCTATTCCCATGGCTCAAACTCGATTTGAAAGGTAAGAGATTTGACGATATTCTTGACATTCAACGAAATGTGACGAGGCTTTTGAACTCCATCTGAAAAGAAGATTTCTTGAAAATTTCCAGGACATTTATAGCAGATTTAAGCAGTGCTTAGTTATGGGAGGAGACTATTTTGAAGGACAGCAAGGTTATTTTCGTTAATATTTCATCTGTATTAATGTTACAGGACTATTCATCGAACTTTATTGTCACAGGTTGTATATATATATATAGAGAGAGAGAGAAGTCCTGGACCATCTACTCCATTTTGATTCTGTTCTGATGGTTATGTTGTCACAATCAATGGAGAAGGATTTTATTTCATAAAAAGTATTTATTAACTATTTGAGAGCATCTTAGTACAGATAACACATATTACATGACTAACTTTACAAATAAAGAGGAGAGTAGTGGCATTTCACATTTGAAGCAGTGAGTGAAAGATGCCTAGAGGAGAGAGCAGAAAAGATTGCATCAGTTTTTATATGCCTGAGGTTTGGGAAGGGTGAACCTGACTAGCCATTTTATCATAATAAGGTGACAGCTACAGTTACAATGCGAGGCATTGGTTGGAAGATTAATTTAAGTGGAGTACAAATGTTGATCATTGGGATAAAGTAGAAGAAAATAAGTACTTGGGTAAGACCACACACACACACATATATATATACAGAACTAATGACCATCAGTGACATATGTTAGGAGCCTATGGGCCTCTGATTTACAAACGATTATTAAATTGTTTTGTAAAAGCATTGCTCCCATTTATGATTCAATGAGTGAAAATCGAATCTTTCTTAAGTTATTCATATATCTAAAATTTTTAACTTCTGAATGACTTAAAATTGCTTTTTACTTTTCTAATTACTGGTTGCAATTATCTGTACAGAAAAATTTATTCATAAAACATAGGTAATTGTTAACTGTTTAATTTTAACTTCTAATATAGATTACGAGCTTTAAAGCAATAAACCAGGATTACAGACTTTTTAAATCTGATGCAGTGTTCCTTTGAAGAGAGCTATGTGAGTGCGAGTATTTTTAAAAATACATTACACTAAGTTGTAAATAATTATTGATTTTAAACAGTTTAAATAAGATATGTAGTAAAGTAAAAAATTTTTTAAAAATGTACAATTATCAGAAAACTTAGAGAACTTCCTTCAAATGCGTTTCTTCAAAGATCAAGAATTATTAATATTATTTTGTAAAGTATTGGTTATATATATATTCATTGGGTAAGATGAATAATTTTATTCATGTGAAATTAATAGAAGACTCAAGATATATATATATTTTGAAGGGTTATTAAAATTGGAAATTTAAATTCAATTGAGATATAAAACTGTACTAATTATTTTTTTCTTTAACAATAATGAATTATTCTATGTTGTAATAGTGCTTATTAAACTGTTTGTTGCTTGTCGTATATTCCATATTTATGCTTAACTTTTAATCAAGTTATGACAATTGCAATTTAATCGTAGTAACCAGTGACTTATAACAAAGGTTTAAAAAAAGCTTATGATTTGATATAAATTTTTTTGAGGTTTGGTATACAAGTAACAATTTAATTTGAAACAGTATATGTTTTTAAGCATTGCTTCTAATGTTTATAACATAGTATTTTAAAGGGAAATAATGCTGAATTTTTACTTTTTATATTATTTTAATATGTTTGTGTACTATATTTGATATTTGTACTGCCATGCACACTTGAAAGAACAGCCACTGAATGAGAAGTAACTAAATTGTAATGGTTGATTTTTTTTCTTTTTTCTTCTTCTTATGGGAGTTTATTTTGGTTTGAAAGAGAAAAAAATTGAGTGTTTTGTTAGTATTTGAATTTTCTTTTCATAGTTTACACTGTGGAAGTGTCACTTAAAATCATGGGCTTGGGATTTTTTGAATATTTCGGTTCGAGATGGAATCGGTATGTATTTCTCTTCTTCGTTTTCTGTTAATGTATTTTATTCCAAAATTATTTATGTATTTACACATGAAATGTAATGAAATAATAGTTTGCTCTTAAAAATAAAGAAATGTATTATTATCTATATTTGCATAAAAATTAGAATAGTTTATTTTAAAATTAGTTTTCCTCTTCAAATTAATGCTTTTTTAACTCTCATTTTGAAAACAAATTGCAAAATATTTTACAACATAAATGCAGATATTATTTTAAATAATTTTAAAGAGATTTTATGATGAGATAAAAATGTTATTTATATTTTTATAGGAAAATGTCAGACATTTTTAAATAACTGTTTAGCTTCAAAAGCATTATTTTGATTTCTTATGTCATTTTTTTTTTTTTTTTTTAAAAAGTCATATAGTTCTTAATCAATGGCTAATCTTTTAAAAATAAAGTCTTAGAATACTAATGATAGTGTAAAAATCTCTGTAAGATATCAATATATTACTAAAATCTTTGCAAAGCAGTTGAAAATTTTTTTCTTGATTATTTTATATTTATATCTTCACAAATCTATTGGGAAAAAAAATGTGTTATTCTCAATATTAATTAAACTTTATTTACATACACTTTAAATTATGAAATTAAATGATTAATTTGTTGTATTTAAAGTTGCAGTCAACATATTTATGCTCTTATAGTTTTTGACGTCATTAAAATTTAATTTTGTAAAAATTTCGGTTTTCTGTTGCATATGTTAAAATATTTTTGTGTTTTTAGATTTGATTTTGGAGTTACCCTCATGGCTATTGCTGGTTTAATAGCAGAGCAGTTCCGTTTTCCTTTCTCGTATGTGACAATTCTTAGAACATTGCGACTTTTGAGGTAAAAATAAATTTTAAAATGTGTACATTTTATTTGGTTTTGGTTTTCTTATATATATAATGTGTGTGTATAATTTTGTTTCAGTAATTTATTTATATATGTTTATTTGTTTGTAGATTATTTAAACTTAAAAAGAGATACAGAGATGTCTTGGGAACACTGTTTATAATTTTGCCTCGATTTCTAAGTGTTGCCCTTGTGCTAGTTATTCTATATTATTTCTTTGGAATTATTGGAATGGAAGTTTTGTCTGGTTATAACCTTGTCAATTGTTGCAAGTAAGATATCAGTTTATCTGATCATTTTGTGTTTCATTTTAATGATACAGAATCTATAAATTTAGATTAGTAATTAATTTTTTGAATTCTTATTTTGCAATATTTTTAATGTAAATTTTTTTTCTCTAGAAATACAACAGTTGAGCAATTTTATCGCTTTGATAATGACAGCTCTCTTGATGGATATTACTATCTGAATAATTTTGATGATTTTGTGACCAGTCAAAGTAAGAATACTTTCTAATGAACTAACATTTTAATAAATTTCAAGTTCTTATCTATAAATTTACTTTTATAATTTTTATGCATTATCTTTGTAGACATGTAATGGAAGAAATTATACATAGAATAATTTCTCAAATAAATAAACTTTTGTGCTTGAATGGCTACTTATTTTAAATCATTTTGATGAAATATATATATTTTTTATAACAATATTGAATGAAAATTTTATGTAATGAATATATATTTTTGTTAAAAGATGTTAGAAAGCTGTTCAGTTTATTTTGAGGTATATGTTAAATATTTTTTTAGTATCTACATATTTTTATTATGTGTCAAGGCTGGGCACTTTTGAGGTCAATGAGAGCTGTATTCCATTTTTTTTTTTTTTTTTTGTACATATAATGTAAGAAGAGAGTTACATAGTATTAAATATACAAATCTTCAGAGCTATGTAAAGCATACATTTGTCAGAAAATATAATTAAAAGAAAGAAGATACAAAATAATGATTTAAAAATTTTAGTAACAAAAGTAATATGTAATGAAAATACATTAATGAAAAGTATAACATTCAAAGAAATTCTTTGGTCAGTTGTTTAACATTTAGTATAAAATTTGATAAAACTCCTTGTAACTATTCTGCAATATAAGGATTGGTCAACTGTAAACTATATTTCAACTCCACAAACTTCTTTGTGAAGGAGGAAGATTTACAATTTATGTCGCACCAAAAATATAATTAGACTGCAAGCAGTGAGCTCTCTTTCAGTGTAGATATTTTGATTCTGGCATGGGTTTCCAAAACTCAATTGAATGTAGATTTACTTTGCATTTTCAATGTCTGATGCTCTTTCATTTCTCTCTTTTTCAAAAAAGCATTATTTTAGAAATTAGAAATCCATCTGCAATACTTAAGTTATATTCAAATAAAGGTGTTCACAAAATATGCAATTGTAGGTTTCCAATTTTCTTTGTGTTCATCTAACCTTTCTTTTTTTATATTAATTATATTTATTTTTACTTATGGAAAATGATTAAAAATAAAATATTTAAAGATTGCTCACAAAAGATGAAGTTTAATTTCTAAACTAAATACAGTGTGTGACAAATCAATTATATTATTTTCCTACCTTTGTTAAACCAAATTAAGTGTTTATAAAATTTTCTAAATGATTCTGTGAAGAACATTAAATCAGAAAGCCAAAATTCATTTTTTAATTCATAATTAATTTTCAAAATTCATCATTAATTTTTCCTTTTGCTCATGTTGTGGTGGGATTTATCATAACATTAGCAAAAGGAAAAGGGATCCAGGATTTATGAGGATTTGACATTCATTTTGATGATTCACTTGTTCTTTAGATTGCTTGAACCAAAACTTCAAAGTTATTCAAATGAATTTTTTACTATACTATTACTACATATGATTATTTTACACATATGTGGAAAATTGAATCACTTGAACTTCAGAATTTTTTTTTTTAATATTCAATTAATATAAGGAACACTATTTCTTTAATTTTATCAGGTGATAATGAAAATAAAATATCTTTGTTAATTTCTCAGTACTAGTATTTTGTATATTCTTATATATATTCAAAATAAATAAATTGAAGCAAATGCTGGTAAAAGAATTTGATATAGTTTTTATAGTATAAAATGTATTGTGAATAGGCAAAAGTATTTAATATTTTCATTTAAAAAATTCCGCTTGGAATGCCTTAAAATGCAATGTTTTAGATATTGTATTCTAGCTAAAACACACAAAAATAATAAATAAATGTATTATTTTAGTTTACAGTACCTATAAACATTAAATACTATATCATAAACTTGTTTTTTTTTTCCTATATTTTTAGTAAAAAAGAAAAAGTTTATTAAAGTTTACGCATGAACTATATTAAGCATTAAAGTTAATATTCTACTCTTATTCACTTTCTTATGTTGAATAATAAGAATAAAAAATAAAGAGAAGAAAAATTCTTCATAAATCAATCTTAAATTTGATCTAATTCAAATCAAGAACAATGTTAAGTACTACCAATATATATATATATATAAACCTACTGCAGTAAAACATCTGCAAATAATTAGTCTTACATTGTATGACCTAAAATATTTTCTGACAAACAAAAATATACTTTGGGAGAGTTATGAATTAATAAGACAAATTTTTATGTCTTATTAAATATATCATATAAATGCTTTTTCGTTTTCTAATTAAAACCTAATAAAAATGTGAGAATTTTAAATTGGTTCTCACAATAAAATGGGGAGACTATTCAGTTTGATTCCATTTGGATTTAGAAATCAATTATGAAATGGATATGAATAGTTCAAAAGAACCAATGACCTGTCTTTCAACAACCCTTTTCAGTTTGGAATTGTTTACTGTTCCTTTAGCAATGCAGACCTACTTCAAAGGCTTGTCTGGTTCAGACCTACTTCAAAGGTTGATCAGCTGAAAGAGGTAGGTCCATTTCCCCTCAGTGTTCTTCTGATTGAAACCTACATTGCCTAATTCAGTCCTATCTGTTGTGAAGACCTGCCAAAAAAATCTAATTCTTTCAGAGTTTTCCCCCCCTCCATCGTCCTTCGAGTTTTAAGATACTTCACCTCTGGATCCTTTCTCAAAGCCTGATCCAGTTTGATGAGTTTTTTCTGAGAAGTTTTTACACTAGTATTCATACTTCAATTTTGGTGCTTTATGTTTTGACTCTTCCTTTTCCTGATTCCATGCTGTGGCCTGTATAATACAAAAAATCATACTTTATTACGTTGAAATAACTTAAATACATTAAATATATATATATATATATTCTCCTCATAAGCTATTATTAGTGTCTTAAAACATGGTCTGGGAGTCTAACCTTTTTGTTTCCTTGGACTACATTAGAAGACAATTGTCTGTTTGTGGCCGCATAAAATATATCCAATTCTAAGATGCTAACAATAGCTTATGAGGGAAAAAAATAAAATATATAATTAATGTATTTAAGTATTTTCAACATAATAAATTATGACACCCAGACCAGATGTTAAAGCTAAATGCTTCTGTCTCATGCTTCTCCCTGACACAAATGATAAGTTTCCTATTTAGGTGCTAGATCTCTAGATATATTCCAGAATCAAGGGCTTATTCATGTTTAATTGTTCTAAGCAGAGAATCATGATATTACAGAACACAGATGAGATGGAATACCTATAACTACTCTGAATAATTCAGAACAACAAAAAACATGTTTCTTGTGGACTGAGGACTCGTGTGTTTTCACTCTTTTAGATAAACTAATTCAAAAGAACAGGTTGTTCTTTTGATCCCCAACCCTATACCTGATTTTGCCTGCATTGTGTAAATGTTTGCAAATTTATTTACGAGAAAAATATTAAAAACAAAACATAGACATAAAAAAATTAACACAACATAAAACGTGCTAAAAATATTCTGTTTATAACTTAATTTTGCAGATTTAACTAAACATTTTTTGAAAGGGAACCACACTATATTCAACAAAGAGCCACATTCAGTTTTGAAAGTTATATTTGCTCACATTTGTTATAAATGAATTAATTCAATTTGTGTCGAATGTTCAATCCTATTAATAAGGTTTTAAAATTTGCTTAAATTGTTTCAAGTTTAATTGAACATTTTATGAAAATAGATTTACTAGTTTATATATCAAGTAAATAATTTCATTGTTACATTAAACTGAACAAATGAATTCTTTGGAAATGAGTTTAAAGAAAAGAGATAGAGAGCCTTTATATCATGTAATTTTCTTGTATAGCATTATGAAACTTCTTTTAAAAATTAATTTTATGAAGGCTTGTTATATACATTTTAGGCATAATCAATTTTTAACTAGTTAATCAATAGTTACATAATAGTGTTTGTTTTCATTTATCCTAACATGTCTAATTTAATTTATAAATTTTTTTTTTTTTGGGGGGGGGAACTAATGTTGGATGATTTTTATTATTTTATTTATAGTCACATTTAGTTCTATAAACAGTGTTATATTTTATTTTAGTTACTCTCTTTGAATTGATGGTTGTTAACAACTGGTTTATTATAATGAATGGATATGCCAGTGTTGCTACGGAGTGGAGTAGACTTTATTTTATGTCCTTTTACATTGTAACAATGGTAAGTGATGCATTACATTTTAGCCCTTTTGCTTATTACAAAATACTAAATTATGTGAAGCAGTTGATTTGGAAATAGAATATTATGGTTATTTTAAATATTTTGATTATTAATTTTTTTCAGGTTGTTATCAATATTGTTGTGGCATTTGTATTGGAAGCATTTCTCTTCCGTATACAATATAAACGTGTTATGGGAGATATGGATAGTGAGTATTTGAATTATTGTTAGAAGCCTGATTCAGTAATTTTATATGACATAATTTGTATTGAAAATATAATTATTTAAACAATTCCATGTGATGCAATAAATGCGAGTCATTGATATTTAACTTTAATTATGTTGCATGTTAAATTCTTTATTTTATTTTGAATGTTATTTGAATTTTTTTGTGTAATAACAATAATTATATTTTTTAAAAAATAAATTTTAATCATATGTTATCTTAAAATATATATTTACTAATTTAAAAACTATTATCTGTTGTAAAAATAAAACAAATTTAAGCTTATATAATTTAATCCTGTCAAAGCTATGTGTTTAATTTTATTTCATCATTTGAGATAGTTTGATTTAAATAAAGTTGTATCTGTCTCTTAACCCTCTTCTGTTACTCTATATTTTTCCAGCTTTTGTGAGATTTCTGTAGGACATAACTTACTGTAAGATCTTGTTAATATCTGTTTTTAAGTTATATGGATCAAAAATTTTCCTATTTTTATATAATTATTTAAACCATATTATTATAAAGCATTGTTTTGAATTAAGAGAACTTTTGTGGCCAAATCTCAATACTTATAAATAGCTGCTTGAAAAAAATATAACTGCTTTTGATTTCTTTTAGTAATAAATAAAATTATTTTCTCTCAAAAGGGAGTTATGATTAAATGTTCTTTATATTAGCTCACTTTTACTATTTTGCTAATTAGTTAAATTTCAACTACATTTCAATTATCGTGGTAGATTAAATGTTATTCCATACTAGATTCAAGATCTAACTTTATAACTGTACAGTCTTTGTGAAATATATTTTATGTAAGTGAAGGTAGATTGAAATTTAAAAATATGTTTTTTTTTTTTTTTTTGATACATCGCTTGAAAAAAAAGGTGATGTACTTATTAAATGAATATGCTTCATTTGTTAATGAATCTTTAATTTTAGAGGAAACTCTTGTTAGAGTTGATGTTGGATTGAATCAACGAGAAATTGAATTCTGCCATGCTTCAAAAACATATTTATCTAAAGTACAGTTAATGACCTTGGCAAATGATCAGGTTTCTGAAAATGTAGTTTTTCGAGGTACTAGAACTCGTACAAAATTCTCATTCTCCTTAAAAATGTATGGTGAAGAAGTAAAGGTAAAAAATTTTATTTTACTTATTTATTTATTCATTTTTCTTTAACTTTCAGTAATTTTTATTATTTGATTAATGTTTTTAGAAATGGTTAAAGGATGCTGAAAATGAAGAACGTCATCAAAGAGAATTGCTTCTAAATCAACTTCAACAAGAACAACTTACCCAGACTTCTATTACGGATGAATATCTTCACGATCGGACATTTACTGTTTAGTGAAAATTTATTATTTGTTAATGTGACGAAATAATTGTAATGGATTTGAATATTGAAAATGAGTTTTGTATAATTTTTTTTCCCAAAAAAACATTAGTTTAGATTTCTACCTCAAAACTCTTTTTTTTTACATGAATATTTTAAAAAAATTATCCTAAAGGCATTTTACTATGGAATTGCCTTTGAATTGAAAGTTTATCTTGTTTGCAATGCTTTTGTTATTGAATCAATTCATCTTCATTCTTGACAGTTTGTTCATTTCTATTTATTCTCTGGAATCTGTTCTTTTATTTTTATTCTTAAAAAGAAAGTTTATGGAATAATTTCTATTAGATTAAAGTGATTATATAATTGGAATTTAATTTTTTTTTAAATTTTACTTAAAATTTTCTGGTAAGCATTTTTTAAATTGCTTACTATTCTTGAAAGTAATTTAAATGTTAATTTATTTAATAGACCAAATGTTTTTAATCTGTTGTATTTAGGAAAATGTTTTGATATCCATTACATTATTTCATATAATTCTATTTTAATATTGAAAGAAAATCTTTGACTAATGAATGTTGAATAATTTTATTTTAAATATGTTCAAACGACATAGATATATATAGTATTAAATGTTTGTATATATATTTAAAAGAATTATTGTGAATGACAAAATGATTCATGATTTATAACTAATACTTTTAAGTTATTTGATAAAGTAACCATAATTAAATTGACAATATTCTAGATTTACTATTTGATTGATAAAAAAAATTGTTATGAAACTTGATGAAGAAATAGGTTAAGATGCAAAGTTTCTTCGAAAAAACATTAGAAATGTGGGAAAATATTTTTGATATTAATGAACCAATCAACTACAAATTGCTTTCTTTCAAAGTTGAACACTTTTTTTAGAGTATTAGTATTTTTACCGTGATAAAAATAGATCTAGAGTTATGATAGTATATGTGATTAAAATCTTCACTGTCATTCATTCTGACAAAAAAATAAATAAAACATAAAATTTCAGTTAATTATCTTAATTTATATTTTTCGTTTCCAAAAATTGCTGTTTTATTAGATTGAAAATCAGTTATACATTCATATTTTTCCAATATCAAAATTGATAATAACTTCAGTAAAAATGTAGTGTTATTAATATCTTTCAGATACCCCACTGAATTAAGAATCACTTCAATTAAACCAAGTTTTTGGTAATTTTGAGTAATGTCAATTTAATTGCAGCTATTTTGTACTTTATAGTATATTTGTTATTTTATGTATTGTACATGTTTCAAATTGTACAAATGTTCAATAATTTGCTTATTATTGAAGCTTCGAATGAATTGTTCATGTGTTTCCTGAATGAGCTATATTTTTTCAATTTTGATTTTTCTAATATTAGTAAATAGTTTCAGCTCATGTGCATCATTTTTAATGTTATTTTCATATTTACAGTTTTATTCTTCTAATAATATTACTTACAAATTAGCATACTATTAGTATTTCTTTACTAGTTTCATTTATTCATCTGTCAGTAATATATTAATGTTGTGACTAATTTTATTTGTTAATTGTGTTTGTTGTGTAAATCATCTTCAATTTGATGAAAGTGACAATTTCCAGTAAAGAAAATAAACATGAAAATGATAATTTTTTTTATTAAAACCTGATGCAATATTTCCTAAAATAAATTAAATTAAATACTAGTTATATTTTCTATAATGATACATGAATTTCATGAACCTGATTTTTATAATTGAAACATGGCATCTTGAGGATATAAAAGAATGCTGTTTTTTTTTATTTGTAAATTTTTGATTTGAATCGCTAGTACAAAATATATTCTATTTCTTGTGTTGTAACTCAATATTTGTACAAATGAATTATTTTATGATGTAGGTAAGAATTGTTTTTTATCAATTGCTCATAAAAAAAATTTATTAAATGATGCAAGTCAATACCTTTTGTGAAATGTCTTGTTTTATATACTAACTTTTAACTTTAAATTTTATTATTATCAAAGAAGTTGACACAGTAAACTCCAGTATTTTTTAAGTCGATTAAATATGAAGCTAATTTATTATTATTATTTTTACAAATCAATTATATTTATCTCAGTAAAAATAGTTTTTTGATGTGATTTTTGATTTTATTAGTCTATAACAAATGTTCCATAAACATTTTTGTAAATACGAGCAAATGCTGTTTCTTATTGCTTTTTTAGAATCTCTTTTCATGTATAACATTTGGGTTTCTTGAATTCTGTTTGAATGTAAAATATATCTGCTTTATGATTAAATTGAGTGATCAATTTTGTGGAATTGAATGTTTTAGTGATTACTGTATATTGTAAAAGAGCTAGAATATGTTGTATGTTTGTTATAATTTGGACATTAGAGCTTAAATTGTTTTGACCTGTGGGATTGATAAGTGAGAAATAATCTGTTTTTGTTACCATTTGTAATTTTTAAAAATTTGCTATTAATATGACTTGTATCTTACATTTGTATATGCAAAAATAAATGTCTTTATGTGGGATTATAAATGAAATTATAACTAATATCTGTAATATTTTATCTTGATCTTTTATCTAAATTTTGTTTTAGAGCTTATGTTATTTTCTTGTTGTTGAGATCTTTCTGAATTTAATATTTATAGCTATTAAAATAAACAGTCAATCAAATATTAATGAAACATGGAATATATTTTAATTTATTGGAGCTTTTTTTATAAATTGATGTTTTTATGATAACTTCTTAACACTCTTTTTAACTTTCTTTTATTTTTGTTCCATGAATTTTTATGTACCCTTAAATCTTCTGAATACAGCTGATAAAATAACTATTTTAAATATTACTACTAATTATTCCTTTTGTTTTATCATTGCATTATAATTTTAATTGAATATGCCAGAAAAAAATTGATATTTGTGAATATAATTTTTTTAATAAATCTTTTTCGACATTTAGGTATATTTGCTATTTCATTTCAAAACATTTGAATGAGCAGGAGTAAAGATCAAAATACTCTACTTGATATGATTATTTTTACTTAATTATATGGTTTTTTAAAGACTGAAATTGTTAATGTATGAAATTTGTGTTGTCTATGTTCACTTTTATTTGTCCATTCAGATTAATTGCTATTAATAGCTGTAACTTTTACAATAAAATTTGTATTGATGTTTTTGGTCAATACATTTATTAAATTCTGTGTTATTGTGTGAGAATTTAATAAGTTTGTTTCATTGATTAAGTTATTCATTGATATGTAGATTTAGCTTGTTTTTCAAAGAAAAATGTATCATTACTACAGATTATCAAAATATTCAAAAAGTGAAATTTTTAAAATCTACATCTATATGTTGAATCAAAAATTGTGTATTCATATTTTATTTCGTGCATTTGATATAAGCAGGGATTTATTTAGTATCAATTATATCATATTTTTAAAAGTTTTCTTAATTTTTTTTGTTTTTTTTTTTTTGTTGAATCTGCCTATTTGTAATCTAATTATTATTATCAACAGTTAAATATTCAATATTTGCCTACAAATGGAAGTTTTTGAAGTTTCCAATGATTTTTTAAAAAATAATTTTAATTTATTTCTATTTTGACATGGTGCATAGTATAAAACTATTGCTGCAGTATAATGTTAGTATTTAATTGTAAAGTGCTTAAATGTAACTACATTTTTAATTTTAGTTAGCTCGTCTGCTTTGATATGAATTTTCGAGTAATTTTGGTAACTTGTAAAATGTTTTAAAGCATGAGTAATTCTTTGTAGGTTTTTCTTGGAATTGAAATTACTTCATATTTTCTATATTATTTTAATATTTATTTTGGCTTGATACCTGTAGTGATTGTTTTAAAATTTATTAGTTTGTGATCTTTGAAAAAGAATTTTTTTCAAAAATATCTATTTAATTTTAATGCAGAAAATTATGAATTGTACTGCATTATTTTTTCTTCTCAGAAAAAAGTTATATACTAATGGAAAAAAATTTTAATCATAAAAAAAAAAAAAAATTAGTATAATATGCTTGTGGAAAATTATGCTGTTTTTTATATTAGTAATGTAAATGACTTGTGTAGTATGTTGTTTTAGAGCTAATAGTCAAAACATATTTTTGTCAACTTGCTGGAATTTTGTTAAACCACTGATCTAAATTTATTATTTTGACTATTTTACGCTGCAGTTGTTTTCTTTCATTGATAAGCTCAATATTGCATCAGGAAACTATGCATCTTTTTTGTTATTTAATGAAAGGAATCAATTTTTTTCCATGAAAAAAATTGGTATAAATTTATCATTTATACTGTGGTGGTGGTAGCTTAGAGGTCATGGTTGCAAGCTCTTAGTTGACTTTTTATCTATCTAAACTTGAGTTATAACCCTGATGCCTCTGAAATGTTGCCATGTAGCGGGACTGATGTCCATTAAAACTGTCAAGGTTCCAAGTCCTTCTGTGGATATGGGATGGAAGTTTGGAGTGGGAGGTGCCAACTTTAGTGTCATGTTCATCACTTGACCGAGGCTCAAAATTACGAGGTCCATCACCACTAGTCCTCATATTGCTTCTAAGTGCGAAGTTAACAAAAAATTATTTACCTTTCTGTTTAGGTTTCTTGTGTTAAAACTTTAATAATTTAGCATGTTAATCAAAAAAAATTTGATGCAGTTTTTTTCCAATTGAATTTTTTTCCTCTAAAAACTGTTAATGTTATTGCAAATTATGAAAAATGTCTGGAAATAAATTAAAATTATCTTATAAAAAAAAACATTAGTATTTTAAAAATTTATTTTTGTATCTTAAATTTAGAAATTTTTCTTTCTTTGTATTTACTGTAGATTATTATTACTATTTTAATGAACTGAGATATGCTCTTGTCATCAATTTTTCCAGATGGTTATAATGTGATATTATTTATTTGTGATTATTTATCTTCTATATATATTTATATATATATGCATCTGACTTCTCTTAACAATAAAATTTTATTCTATCTTGTTCTATATTGCTTTTTTAGGTTTTATGTACTATTAATGCCTCTTACTTTTATGAAATATGTAAGCATTTATGTTAGACAGTTTTAAATTGTTGAACTTAAAAAATTAAACAGCATTGTGTTGTTAATTCGTAGTTAAATCAATATTTTTATTGAAACATTTAAATTTGCATTTTATTAATCTTTTCTTGTTGTCCTAGAAATTTTAAGAGTGGGATTTTGTAGGTAAAGGCTTAACATTTCAATAAATACAACAAAGCTGCATTTACTCAAATGCAAAGCTGCTGAATATGTATTTTTTAAGTTTCATTTTAATGATAACATTAGTTTTGTGTCAAAATGATAAATTCAATTATTTTTTGAAAAGATATTTTCTTTCCGTAAAGACACATTTTGCTCTTAACATATGCATTAATTTATTCAGTGTAATTTTCTTTATTATATTTTTTCTGTAAAAGTATGTTTTGTATTCTGTTGCCAACATATTGCTTTATTTAGATTTAGCATTAAATTTACAGATCTTGTAATGAATTTTTTTTTCCAATAATGATAATAATTAACATTAATATATATTTGTAAATTTAATAAATGTTAATTTTGTATATTGATTGCTTTGATCAAATGAAAGCAGTTTTATTTTGCATCAGAGTTGTAACTTTTTTTTAATTTTATATTGCAAAGGATTATATAAAGTGATAAGGATTGCAATAAAATTTCTTTGTTTTTATCAAACGAAATTATGAAAATCAAGTTAATATGAAATAGAAACAATTATGGTAAGTCGTTAACAAAATTTATTTGAATTTTATTTTAAAAAAAATAATGCATGCATTTTGTGTGACGTAATAATAAAATTTATGAGAATATGTAGAGTTTTATGAAACAATGAGTTATTCGGTGTTTCAACGGTATAAATTTTAAAATCATCTGATAATATCTACTTTAAAAAAGCAGAAATTTGTATGCAAAGAATTTTAATTGAAGCTTTTTGTTTTTCATATATATCATTGATCAAGCAATATCCTAATATTGTATAGAAATAAAAATGATCTTTTGCTAGAGGAAAAATCATTGTTGGATTTTAATGGTCAAGGACAGTCTTTTAGTACTTGTAAAACATGTTGATTTCGTCTGGCTCATATGAACACGACATTACAGTAACAAATAATCAAATTACTTGTATTTTTCAATCATGAAAATGCAGATAATTTAGTATTAAAATCTATCCAAGCACGCAGTCGGCATGTTTGTGGCTCTTTCATGGTAAAGGACGTAACTCTCATTAGGACCCAAGTAATAATATTTTGACATGAAATAAAATAAATCATTCTAAATATTTGGACAGAGATTACAAGTACACCACACCACTGATGATTGGATCTGTAGGTGTGAAATTTTAATAAAATGATAGGTGCAGTGTTCGTCCTCTCAATACCGAGGCAGGCATAGCTATTACTGACCTTTAAAAAGCAGAAAGGTCGTTTGATTCCCTTAAGGAGCAGCTTTTAGAAAACGCGGAAGAAAAAATTATTCCCCTAAATCATTAAACTTCGATAACTGTTATTAAATATTTTGCTGCTGAAGCTATTCTCCCTGTAGAATGAACCATACTCTGTGAAGTCGTCGATTACATAAAAAAATTGATATAAAAGACGTGATAAGGATAACTTCTCCAATCAAATAATTTAAAATTTACCACTCAGATTCTTTTCTATTATCTCTCTGATTAACACTGTAGCGGCTTGCTTCAACAATGACAAGAATATAATGCCTGAATAAGTAAGCCGCTGAGTAATCCCTTTTGGTTTAGTTATCAAGATCACTGCAAAAATTGGACGAGTTTTCTCCTGACCGACAGATCAAGGGTTAGAATCGCCGTCTTCATTATAGGTCAATTGACCATCTGCCTCGGAGTAGAAAAATTATCCTACAAAGAAAGGTGGGAAAGCAGGACTTGAATACTAGATGGCTGCCCAACCTAAAACTACTAGTAGCATGTATAACTAATACAAAAACTTGCCTCAGTGTGTCTAAGACACCCAAATATAAAATACTGAATTCAGCACACGAAATATATAAACCCGTTCTCTCAACTAGAGGTAGCCAATGACGTCCATTTGGAAAGTATAAGGAAAACTGCAATAAAACAACAGCTATACGACAACAAGAAAGCAAATATAACGGGGAAATGATGACAATCAATTGCAGGAAGGGTTGCAAAGGCAATCTTCTCTGCAAATCTGGTTCAAAACGTTCATTTTGTATCTTCCCGATATTACTGGTAGGGGAATATGAGGCGACTTTCTTCAACAATGACAAAAATAAATTGCTTTAATAACAAACTCGATGAAGAATCCTTTTGGGGTTAGTTATCAAGAGCACTGGAAAGAAATGACGAGTTTTCTTTAGAACAATAGATCGAGCGTTCGAATCGCCCCGTCACTCAAGGACAATCGACGCCCTTCTATCCATTTCGGGGTTGAGAGACATCCCCCAAAAAGAGGCGGTAAACATTCTACCACCAAAACACTATTCTTATAGTGAAATACTTTCCCTCAAAATGGAAAACTGTTATGTTTTCCGTAACCTGGAGATAGGAAAAAATGCATTTTTAGTGACCCATATCCCACCTTCCTACTGTAAAACTATTGAATCAATAATTTTTAAAGGACTGAACAAATATTTTATAGATTTCTATGCTCCCTTTTCTTCAAAAAATAAAATAAAAACACCAGTATTTCTTTAGATTTTATTTATATTTACATAAACAAGAAAACTAAGCTTTTAAATAAGCGTGGTACGCTGTGCTAAAATTAGAGTTGTTTTTACAGAACATCTCTCCGGAAAGCTTCGTTTATTTGTCCTTACAGATGGCAATCCCTTCGAGCAAGTCAACTGCGCCAAGCTTTTTGTAATTCATCGCTAACAATAGCTAAGCATCACCAATAAAATTATGATTAATTTTAACAAATCTAAATTAAACATACAAGGTCTAAATTAAACATACAAGGTTATTAAATTTACCCTATTTAGACCCCTGTAGAACCTGTTTTGAATTTCGGATTTTGATGAAACTTGGTTGAAACGTTATATAGACATGGGGAAAAGATTTCTTCAATAAAAAATATTTCGAATTCTGATCATCAGATAGTGTTTTTCAAAAATTCCTTATACAAATTAGTCAAACATACAGAGACTTACAATTAGAGCCGGAAAATAATTCTGCACGCCTTTGTCATCATTAATCATGCCTTACAGAAGAAAGATAGAGCTTTATTGGTAAAATTGTTTTATTTGAACGGCAGCAATAGCTTAGCTGCACTGCGCGAATATCGTCGTTTAACGGGATTGCGCAAAGGGCCCATGTCTGAGAATGTTTTGAAGAAAAAGATTATAAAACTTGATGAGACTGGAGACTTTGGTGTACTGCCAGGAAGAAGGCAGAAACTGGTTGCGAATGAAACAGTCGAAGAAGTCGCTACTACTTTGGTTGAAAGAGCTTCCAGTTCCCTCTATTCTTCAGCAAGTGCTCGATTGGTGTCACAAGAGTTGACGATTCCAGGGTTAATAGTACGAAAAATTCTGCGATCAATTTTAAAATGGTATTCGTATAAGATCCACGCAGTACAAATGCTGCAATTTTAAGATCACTCAACACGCTCTGATTTTGCTTGCCGATTTTTGGCAAGAATGGATGTTGATGAGGCGTGGTCTTGGAAAATTTTATGGTCAGACAAAGCATATTTTTCTTTAGATGGAACAGTGAATAATCAAAATTGCAGCAGGTACAAAAACCACTGCATTCAAATTGTGTGACTGCATGGTGTGAATTTACTGCTCATTTTATTCTCGGATCATTTTTGTTTGAAACTCTCATTCCTCAAGGTCCTAAAACGTGTTCTGTCACGAGTGCATGGAACAGTGAACTCCTTCGACAATAGGTCATTCCTGCTTTGCAGGAACGGCAATGTTTGCTAACCACTGTCTTCATGCAAGATGGAGCAACTCCCCACATTGGGAACCAAGTCAAAGAACTGTTTTGAGCTAACTTTGGTGAGAATCGTGTAATATCCAGAGCTTTTTCGAATGCCTGGCCTTCTCGTTCCTCCCACTTAAAGACCCGTTTGGTGACCGGGAATGACAGAATAGTCCCATTGTAACTCATGCATGTCGTAAGAGGCGACTAAAATGGGTACCCATCATTTGGGAGTATAGCCGGGCACCCTGCTCCTGGGCATCATATCAGGGGATCTCAGGAACTTGTCCTCTTTAGGTAAGTACGGGCATCATGACCCCTGGGCACCCTAGTGATCTTTTTCTTTCCCATGGGGTTTACTGTCTTTGGTAAACACAGGTTACGTTCTCCCGGGATACCCTAGCGATCCTTCTCTATTTTTGACCCTCCTTGTTGTCAACCAATGTTTATCTTTTCTTCAATTTTTTCACGTCTAGACCACACTTAAATCTTGTTTGGCGCAGCATAGACACATCTGACTCTTGCGCCAATAACCGTTATATTCACTCAATCACTCACTCACCCGACTTAAATCCCTGTGATTTCTGGATGTGGGATTCCTAATAGACAGTGTTTTTGGAGGATAGATTAGGAGTTTATCTGCTTTGAAAGACACTATTATACGTTACACTACCATTGCTATATAGAGAAGCCCGACTCTGCATCTATCAAGTAAATTTTCCTAATATCTTAAATAAGAAACCATCTTAAAAGTTACTATTAAGGCATTGGAAGGTAAATTTGTAACAAGTTGAAAATGAACAGACTTTGTGAGCATACAGATAAAAATAGCTTTATATGCCTTTTAAATAATTACCTTTCCTCTAATTTCGGTCTTTGACGAGAAAAGGCCCACACAAATCAAGTCCTGTATTTAAAAATGGGTGAACTTGGCTCCATTCTCTCGGGGGGGGGGAAGATCTTCCTGGGTATCACTGAAAGTTACTGGTCTTCCATTATAACACTACACACATCTATGGACAACTTATCGGACAATGTTTCTTCCATTGAGGAATCAAAATATTAGACGTACGTTGCTTAATAGAGTTTGAGTACGTTGTTTTTAGAGTTTGACCCAACATGCAAATTTCTCTTGAGAAAATATTCGAATATCAGTTTAGTTAATTTATGGGGTGCTTAGTTCTGTAGTTTAAACTGAATGAATTAGTCGACCCTACACATATTAAGGCCTTTTTATCCAGAAAACAATTTAAAAATATCAACTTATTTTTAGGAAGCTCCGAGATACCTTTTTTGAATGCAGAACTTTCAGCAGGAAAAAATATTTCATGTAAGTGTCGAATTAAAATGTCCTGAGCTCTATTGTTCTTTTCTACTATTAATATTCCTGCGATCCTTTTCAAATGTTATGTACAAATCTGAAAATAAGACTTAAAATTCAAATTAATTTAGCTATAAACAAAGTTATAAAAGAGAAACTTATGTCTACATTTACAATAAAATTCGAACTAGTCCGAGTCTTGAGTTCATAAAGATAAGTTTCCTCCTTTACATTGTCTGATGTGGTAGGAAAATGCACTTTACAGGTTTCTTTCAGGAACTTCGTGACTTTTCACTACAATTTGTTTTTGCTGCAAAAGTTTCAGCATATAATCTTCTCGGTATTATATCTGCTGAGTTGTTCGCAAAGTAAACATAATTCTAGTTAAATATCTTCGATAAAAGTGTGTTGTATTTTAGAAACTACATTACTGACAAAAGTTTTTAGTAGATGTGGAGCAATATTGACCAATGCAAACGTTATGGTTGAATTTGTCTATATTTGAACATAATTTACTTCTTGTTTCTTTATGAGTAAACTGAGTTAGAAGGAGCGAGGCAGATAATTAGTCATAGTTTTGTTTCAAGATATTCCGGATTTAGTATAGAGAATTTTGTTAATGGATTTTCCGGAGTGTGTTGCAACTTACAAATAAATGACAGTTCCGAAAGATCTTTCTGAAGTATCAGTAAATCCATGTAGATATATAGAGCAAGAATTGAAGGGTAAAATACACCAAGGACCTTTTATCAATTCATTAGAAGACAAAGTCTTAATAAACATTCCCCATATTTGCTCGACTATATTTCCATATCTGCCGTTTTTCTAGCCATTCCAACTTGATGAGTTCCAACTTGATCACAGTCTTTGCATAAATATATAGGTATTGTTGATGACTAAACCTAGAATATCTAGTGGGTAAAAATGTAAGCTATTTGAGAAATAACATCTCACTTCGTAACATTTGAATTAAGATTAACTGATATCTAATAAGTAAAGGTATCGAGTCCACCGTTCAAATGAGCATCTTAAGTACCTCGCACCTATTATAATTAAAAAGAATACGATCTATTTTTATTTATATTAAAAAGCTTTCTTACTGTTGAGACTTTTAAAAAGGATTAATTTTTTTATATTTATTAAGAAGATTATAAAAATTAATCTTATAAAAAGATTTATTCATAACTTTAAAAGTACAATATTTCATTTGTTGCCGCTCGTGATTATAATCCTTCATATTGTATTTATTCAACTGATAGTCAGTTATACCCTTAATTAAATGAATATCTATATACCCTCGAGTTTATTATCATGTAATAAATGGTCTCTAACTAAATAAATTCCTCTTTTCATGCAAAATAAAAAGTACTTAATACTTTTAGTATTAAAATCTTTCTCAAAATTATCACTAAGCTCAAGAACTTTTTCTCTTAAGGTATGTGAATACCCAAAAATCACCGATTTCATGAAAAATTTTATTATAAGTTTCTTTATCAATTTTTTATTAAGGCCCACATATTTAAGATTTCAAAAATGGTTTGAATTTCTAGGGTTGATAGAAACAAAATTATAGCCAGATTTTAAACCCGAAGTTCAATTTAAAACGACCGGAAGTAGAATTTTTTAAGACCGAAACTCTAAGCCATAGAAGAGTAAACAATGTATTTTTTAAACAACTATTTATTTCTTTTTAAACGATGCGAATGTGCAATATACTTTTTCAATACAAGATTTTGCTTTATTTATAATAGTTGTAGGTGCATCTGCCAACTATTTCTTCACTTAATTTTGATTTATAGAGTTACATTTCCTGGAAAACTGCGATTTTAATTTTTTTTTTTTGATTACGAAAAATCTCATCTCTTAAAAAGTATTTCATATATTCAAATGAAATTTTACCACAATGTTCTGTATATCTCTAGGTTTGTCGTGAACTTCAAACATAGTTTTTAAGTACATAATTGTTTATTTTGGAGATATTTTATTTAAGAAGTGACATTTTCCCCCTTTCTTTTTGTAAAATCATGTTTTGTTTATAAGTTTGGTACAACTCAGTAAGTTTAAGAGATAAGATCATTTTTCTGTTTAACAACACAGATATATGTATATTAAATATATTGTTGAAACAGAAATTTAAATATATTAATTAGAGTTTGCTATATGAGTAAATGTCAATTTTTACAAAATGTTAACCAAATATGGCTTAGATTTAAAAAATAATAATAAAAAAAAATTCATGAAAATAACTTTTGAATTTAGAATTTTATAGACCATTGTAACTAAAAACATAAGTGTTTCACAATTTTTTTTCTTAAAAAAAAGTGCTCCAAATGTAGGCACATAACCTAATAACTTTCTTGTTCATAACTTTTATCCAATCTACCTTTTCTATTCATATCGTTTTGTTTTTAATGTGTGTGTGTGTGTGTGAGTGTAAAATTTATATTTTTATTATGCACATAATGTACTTCACTGAAGTGAGATGGTTTGATCAGTACTAACGTTATTAACACACATTATGCAATTCCAAAATATGGAACAGTCTTAATTATATTATAATCGTTATTCTAAATTTTTGCTTTTCTTTCACAGGGCTTTCTCTTATACTTTTCTGTTAAAATAGATTTTGTTTTGTTAAGTTTCAGTTTGTTTAATTAATTATAATAGTTTTTATATATGTTATATTAATATTACTTTATTTTTATGAGTTCTTTAAATATTCAGTTTCTTAGATATTACTAGTATCGAAATTAAGATTAATATGACTAGTTTATTGTATGATATGATATTTTGTGAATCATAATATTGGTGTTTATTTCATATATATATATATATATATATACTCCTTCCTAATGAAAGCGAGTTCCTTGATAGAAATTTCTTTTCATATTTACTTTTATTTTAATAAGTATTGGGCAACAAAACTCTCAAAAATGATTCCTAAATAGCTGCTTTCTATGTATAATTTTTACTATTGATAGTTTTCTAATACTTAAGCAATATGAAAGGAAAAAATTAACATGTCTCTTTGAGGAGAAAGATGAACCCATTGGATCGTTTAGTAAGGGTAAGATTGAGCGTTGAATACAAACTGGAACCTTCTCCTCCTTAAACTGGAGAAGTAAGAAGGAAATAGCATGAAAGGACAGCAGAGACTAAATTACTTAGATGTCTGAAAGAAACGTATTATTATAAAAAAGAAAATATTTTGTTAGAATGCGGAAGGAATTTTCCGCCCTAAATCACCTCGCGCTTGGTTACTATAAACTGATTCTTCTCAAGGACAACGCTTTGGTGGTCAATTTTTTATTTTTTTCATCAACACTTTTCCCACAGTCTCTCCACTGCTTTCACAAGTAGGAAGTTAACAATAAATTGAGAACATTAAATTTTACGAGACCTGAAATTCCTCGAAAGGACATGATAAGGAAATTTGTTAAATTAATCATCAACTCAAGGCCTGAAGTTTCAAAAAGTGATGACAAGTTCCTAACCAAAAGCTTATTATCCTGTTCACTACCTAGGATAATGTTATTAAACATTAAAAATAAAATTGTTTTAACAGGTCAATTGAAAAGTTCCCGGCCTACCATAGTAAAACACATTTTTTTGGCAAAATTAGTTTTTTTTATTCAACATAATTCCCTTCAAGGGTGATACGCTGATTATAGCGACCCTCCAACTTTTCGATACCATTTTTGTAGTACGATTTGTCCTTTGCTTCAAAATAGGCCTTAGTTTCGGCAATCATCTCTTCATTCGACGAAAATTTCTTCCCAGCGAGGATTCTTTTGAGATCTGAGAACAGGAAATAGTCGCTGGAGGCCAGATCTGGAGAATACGGTGGATGAGAAAGAAATTCGAAGCCCAATTCATGGATTTTTGCCATCGTTTTCACTGACTTGTGACACGGTGCATTGTCTTGGTGAAGCAGCACTTTCTTTTTCTTCAAATGCGGACGTTTTTCGGCGATTTCGTCCTTCAAACGGTCCAATAACGCTATGTAATAGTCGCTGTTGATGGTCCTTCCTTTTTCAAGGTATTCAATGAAAATTATTCCATGCGCATCCCAAAATACAGACGCCATAACCTTGCCAGCCGACTGTTGCGTTTTCCCACGCTTTGGAGTGGGTTCATCGTGTGCAGTCCACTCGGATGACTGTCGATTGGACTTCGGAGTGAGTGAAATGATGGAGCCATGTTTCATCCATTGTCACATATCGATACAAAAACTCGGGTTTATTACGCTTGATCATCTTCAAACACTGCTCCGAATTATCAATTCGTCGTTGTTTTTGGTCAAAAGTGAGCTCGCGCGGCACTCACTTTGTACAGAGCTTTCTCATACCCAAATATTCGTGAAGGATATGATGTACACGTTCAGTTGATATCTTTAGAGTGTCTGCTATTTCATTCAATTTCAATTTACGGTCATTCAAAATCTTTTTGTGGATTTTTTTAATGTTTTCGTCGGTAACAACCTCTTTTCGGCGTCCACTGCGTTCACCGTCTTCGATGCTCATTTCACCACGTCTAAACTTAGCATACCAATCTTTGATCGTTGATTTTCCTGGGGCAGTGTCCGGAAATTCGGCATCAAGCCAAGTGTTTGCTTCAACTGTATTTTTTCCCTTCAAAAAGCAATATTTTAGCAACACGCGAAATTCCTTTTTATCCATTTTTTTCACAATAACAAAAGTTGCTTCACTCAAAATGCTATAATTCACAAACTAATGATCCGACAGCTGTCAAATTTATACACGCATCTTTTGAGGTTAAGGGCTAACTAAAAAACATATGGATTTAATTCCAGTAGCACCATCTATGTGTCAGGCCGGGGACTTTTCAATTGACCTGTTAATATGCAAATTAGGATAAGGTTTTATTGTTTGAAAGTTTAGTGTCGTTTCTTAACCACGGCACAAAATTAAGAAGAGAAGTTTTTCACAAATAGAACATTACGTAGTCCTAAAGGAGGTGCTCTTTATTGAATGTTGCCACAGTAGCCTAATGGTCATGACCGTGGTGGTTTTCATCGAGTTGTGGTTCTGAGTCTTGAAGTCCCTAAAGACCCGCTGTGCAACCGGGCTGATGTGCGTTAAATCTGTCGAAGCCCAAATTCCTCTAGTTAGCGTTGTTTGGAAGTTAGGAGAGAGGTATTAACCCAGGTGTCATCCTCGTCCCCTGATCGAGGTTCAAAATTACGAGGTCCGTCGCCAATAACCCTCGTATTACCTCTAGAGCGACGTTAACAAAACCAAAACAAATTTTATTGAAAACGAATAGTTCCTGTTGTAACCAAACTTCTTCAGTAGTCTATAAATTTCAAATGCGGATGATGCTCAAGGAATAATTTGAATTTTGAAGGTGAACTCAGCAAAATAAATAAATAAAATGAAGTGGAAGTAAAAGAAATTTTTTTTTGAGACTCTTTACTGTATGGGGTTTAAAACTTTTCAAAATGCATCAAGATTACAAAACTGAGAGGGTAAAACTTAAATCGAATATCATATATAAATTCTGAGTATCGGAAAGGAATTTAATGTTTTATTTAATGAATTAAAGTTAATTTATTCTACTATTTTTTGCTCTTGATTTGGCAATAGGTCTGTTATTATAAGAGTAACTATAACCGATAAATTTTTGTTTACTTCCGCGCGAATTCAAATGTTTTTACCGTTCATTTAAATCGTAATTTGAAGATCTCAAACTCTTAAATCAAAATGGGACCTTCGTAAGTACATACTAATATTTTCATGTTGTTATTACAGAATATTCTACTGCCTTAGTTTTTATTTAGTTACTCTACTGCTTATGGTTTTTAGTCTCAAATCTATTCAAAACATTTTTTTTTTGCTTAACGATTTTCAACTTTATTTGTGAAGGAATTCATTGTGTTCTTTGCTTGGCCGCATGTCTACCAGTCATGCCGCTACTCACGCATTAATGCTAAAGCGTTTTCGTTTTCGCAGCGGCGGGCGCGGCGCGGCGGCGCGGCGCTACGCGGCTGGCGCAGGCGGCAGGCGGCGCTGCTAGCGTATGCTATATATAACTTCAAGTATAGCTCGGGAAACAATCATTTTTTAAAACAAAATGGAGTAATTTTTTTTACATTAACTAATTAGCATGTCTCTAAGGGTGGTTGGGCTAAACTGCATTCCACCTGAAGATAGTTGATATCGCATAATTAGACAAAAATATAAAAAGACAGACTTTAAGGTGTTTCAGAAGCAATTGCTTATATTTATTGATATTTATTTTTCTGAATTCCTTTCCTTTCCAATTTGTCCTGTATATTTTTACAACTAATTTGAAAATATTCACTTATTTATACTATCAATGAAACTTTTACTGTTAACAAATTTATTTTGATTCATAAAGAAATTGCAATACTAACTTCTCTAAGTTGAATGAGTAATACCTATAATTATGCAGTTTGATTTAACTGTGCAGTAATAAATGGAAATTTTTCGTATGCGGCTTTAGAGCTGGCAGATTTAAATAAATAAGTTCATTATTTAGTGCTGCATAGTACTTAAATGTTTTAGATTATATATATGTATATTGCCAAAATGCAGTACGGGTTTTTCCTTTGCCTACTTTGTATGTGCGGCATTCAGGTCTAATGCGGCAGTTTGTATGTGCTTGAACATTAGAAGAGTCTTATTGCAAACTATATATAAATATATACCAATTGGAATGTATAGTGCATTTTGTCCTTTTATATATGTAATTTTTTTTCATTGACAACTTCAGGAATTGTACAGAATATATTCAATTATTATTATCAAATTATTGTTGGTAGACTAGTTCCTTTAAAATAAACTGATTGTTTCTTGAACATTTGAAACTATATCTTTTTGTTTATTCAAACATTATTCAGCACAGCTAATATACTTCATAATTCTTATGCAAAATCAAATAATGAATTGACCTTTCATTCTCTATATCTACCACATTTTGACCTAGTTGATGTGTATGTTTGGATGCTATGTTTTTTTTCTTCTCACCAACTTAATATATGCAGCAACAAGGCTATGACTTACATGAAATTTGGCATTAAAAGCCTTATCACCAAAAAAATACAAAAAAAGTGCCAATCCAGGCATTTGTGGCACCACATTTACGTAAAGATATAGCAGCTGCAATAAATTCAGTGAACATATTCTTGTCTTTTTAATAATGTTTAATATAATGAGTCCTTTTATTTAATTCTTTCTTTATACTTGTACAATGTATAATCCTTAAACTTAATGTCAGTAACCATTTTCCAGTTCATGAAAAAGATATGAAAATCTTTGTATGGAACTGTGTGTTTCACAGTTCCAGTGATGAGGTGTTTGACTGTTGTGCACATATGCGCATAAGAAGCTGTGCACAAAGCTGCAAGGGAGAGAGCACTGTTGTTATCGTAGTACTGACCCTCGAGTGTGCTAGTGGAATACAGCTTTTTTTTACTCTGCATGTGTTGTGCTTAAAAACCAGAAACCATATTCTTAAATATGATAAAGTGTAGAATGAAATTATTTTATCCTGCTTCTGGCTATTCTATTTCATTCATTTTTTTTCGGTTCTTTTAATTAACAGCAAGCCTTAATCATGGCCTTGCATCTGCAAGAAATTTCTGTGCTTGTAAGTGAATTTCTACAGCTTAAGTTTTCGCTGCTGTCTCTCCATGAGAAAGTTGCAACTAAGAAAAGGATCAATAAGCACCTGATATTCTAATATCTTATCTCAGCCAGGCTTAAACAAAAACAAGAAATAAAATAGTAACATGAAGTAAAATATGCACTGTTTTGCTTTCTGTGTGTGCTGTTTGTAAGTGATGTAACATGAACAAAAGATTGATTTAGAAATATGTAAAAATTGAAAAACAGAAGTCAAAGAAGCACATTGACAATGTAATTTCATTGTCACTTTTTGGAACCTTAAGTATTAAGGAGAAACTTACTGAGTCATACAGACTTTCAGTCAATGAACATAATATGAAGGTAAAAAAAGAACCATGAAATATATTTTGTCCAAAATAATAAACTGCATTTTCTTTTGTGGAAACTTTGAAACTCTCTTACATGGACATGATGAAAAAGATGATTCTATAAATCCTGGGATATTTAGTGGATTATTAAATTTGGGTTCTAAATTAGATTCAGATTTGAGGAATCTCTTAGAAACTAGTGCTATCTTCAAAAGTGTTTCTATTACCATTCAGGATGAGATACTAGACTGTTTGTTACAAATAACATGAGATAAAGAAGGAAATTAAAAAAAGCTTCTTTTCTAGCTATCGTGACTGATGATGCAACAAATCCTTGTTCTATGGTACATATGGAATGGAGAACAATTTGAGTGTTTTTGGTGATTCTTTATTCCAGAAAATCAAACTGCGAATGGCATATCAAAATGTATTTTAGCACAATTAGATATAATCTTCTAGAAAATGAACAAAAACTGTTTGCTCAGACATTTGATGATGCAAATGTCATAAAGGCAAAAAAGCAAGAGCTCATGAAAAAAAAGCAGTTTGTAGTATTGTATTTCATTCACTGTAATGCACATAAACTTAATTAAATAAAGAGAAATGCAGTAAGTATTTCTCAAAATGCAAGAATTATTTTTTCTAATATTTTACCTATTCCAATATTCTTCCAGAGATCACTGTAATGTGTCTATTCTCAAAAAGCAAATAGAAATCAACATTCCACATTCATCTTCTACTAGGTACAACTTCAATATATGGATCATAAACAGAGTTCATGAAAATTTGCAACCTTGAAAAAACTGCCTTACTGAAATTAAAACGATATGAAATGCAGATCAAACTATTGAAGAAGCTACAGGAATTTTAAAATACTTCAATAATGATGGTTTCAAGTTTTGGTTAGAGCTTTTTCATCAGATTATACCTCTTATTGAAATAATTTATTACTAAATGCAATCTTGAAATATTGGTGTGTTTAAAGTTAATGATTATGTAACAAAAATGCTGTTTTAAAATTTAGAAACTCAAAAACTGTGAAGCTAAGGAAATGTTTGACTGCATATGTGTTAGTATAATGAACAGACATTTATTTACTGAACATTTAGTAGCAGCTAAATTGTTAAAAAAAAATTCTTCTAGTTTTAGAAATGAACATCCCATAGAATAGATAATGCAGGTCATTGAAGCATATCACATGATGAAAAAAGAATATTTGAAACTGAACTAAAAGTATTCTAAGATATTCATGAATATTGCAAATTTAGTTGCTGAAATTTATCTTGGAAAATAATTTAGATAATGTTTTAAGAGAAATTACGAAACTGCTAAAAGTCCTTTTGACAGTTACCATGATTACATCAGAGGCAGAATGTTACTTTTCAACATTGAAAAGAATAAGAACTTTTCTAAGAAACACTGAATTTGAAAAGACTAAATGCACTTGCAGTACTTTCAATGGAGAAAAATTTCCTCAGTTGGTGTCCAGAAATCAAGGAGAAAATTATTTATCTCTTCATGCAAATTAAAACAGAAATAGATGTCATTTTTAAACGAATAGGTTAAACTTGATCTGTAGCAATTTAGGTTAAAATAAGTAAATGTTTGATATTGTTCTTTTAGAATTTTATCAAGTTTCTGAATAAATTTTTGTTTTATACTTTTTTTTTTTCTTTAAGACAATTTTAAAACAAAGGCTAAAATTTTTTTTTGCTGCAGCACCTCCACTTATTTTAACTATGAGCTGCCACTGACCATAATATTAAAAATATAAATTCATGTGATTTTTATTTTCATAAGGGCAGTTTTTATCATAGGATTATTTCTAAATCTGTACCTTCACTTCTAGCTTACAGAAAAGTATAGTTTTATTACAATATAGCTTGAACATTTTTGGAGAATTTCTTTCAAAAATGAGCATACATATAGAACATATATAGCATACATATAGAACATATATAGCATACATACCGAGCATATTAGAAAACAAATGTGTGCTTATTCATTTACATTATTACAGAAAGATAGATAATCACAATTAAACATTTATTTAATTTGTCTTATGATAATAAAATTATCTTTTTTCATTTTTAAAAAAATCTATTCAATTTTATTTTATTTTTTAAAATTTATTTATTAGAATTACAAGTAAATAGAAAGACTGTCTATAGGTCATCATCAAAATTTGAATGAAGTTAAAATTGCTTAAAGGTGTCTTACTTTTTGAATGTTAATAAAACTTTTCTAAATTATAAATATAATAAGTTTAGTTGAAATAGTAAATTTTAGTACTTTTTGGTTAGCGCTATGCAAATCTCATCAAGCAGACACTTTTGGCGCTGACATTTAAAAATGTGCAAGTAATTTACTGTTGGAAATAATTACAATTAGTGATATTTTCTTTGTCAAATAGCAACATTTAGCAATTTGTCACATGTGTCTTCCTAACAGAACTTAATTTTTTATACTTCAAAAAATAATCTTTTTCTTTTAAATTCCTTTTTAAGTCTGAATAACAATAACCTTGCATTTTTTAAATTTAATTTCACATTGCTTTGCAGACGAGCTAAAACTCCAAAGAAAGCTTTAGCTAAGTTCAAGGTTTCAGTTAAAGATCCTATTGTAGTTTATTGCCGTGTAAGACCTTTGGACAATCAATATGACCAAATTTGTGTTAAGACAAAAGATGATAAAACTGTTGTTCTTTTTCCACCTGATGTTTCACAGAATTCAAGAATTATCAAAGAAGTAAGTTATTTGAATATATATATACATTTGATATTTGTTTACACTTCATGCTATATCTAGATTTATTTGTATACTCAATGGTAATGAGTAAAAGGGGCATGTTTTCTCATTGCATTATCAACTATCCATTTATCACTTCTTTTATTCACTTGAATCCACATTTTTGTTAAATTGATTAGAAACGGGGTTTATAATTACCGTAATTTGTTACATTTAGTTGCAAAATTTACATTGCTATAAATTTTGCAACATGTGTCTTAATTATTCTTTTTTTTTTTTAAAGCAGCATTTTTTTTTTTTTTTTTTTTTTTTTTTTTTGTATTTGTATTTGAAATATGCCATAAGAATTTTTTTAAAAAAAATAACGAAGAAGCAATCCACATATCTTATGAAAATATTCAATATCAGTACAAATGATAAAGAAACAGGCAATTTTGAAGGATAATGTGATGAAAATGTTGGGAAAAGGATTATAGGAGTTATTCTGAGTGGAACTTCAAAATGCTCAACATTGTAAAGGAGTGGAGGGAAAAAAAGAAATTTTCCAATACCAAACAAAACATTGGCAGCATTTCTATAATATTGAAGCTTTTTTTAAAAACTAATCAATAGATATGTTTTTTGAAAAAATTTAGAGTACAAGGTGTAGCTATTAAATAACGAAACTGACGTTACTACAGCAGTACACATGGACCAAACCCCAGTGACCGACAGCGGTTTCGTGTGAAGCCTTCTCGTTTAAAGTCGGGAATTGGGTGTCCCCCTAGGAGATTGGCGATTTTTGGGGGTGACAATGATTTAAACATGGTGATTTGTTTTGGTAACCCTAAGAATACTCAATGCTTAAGTCATGCACATTTTGCGACCTATCCATGAAATGGCCAAGTTTTATCGCCAATCACGTAGGAGACACCCTATTCCCGACTTTAACCGCCTTCTCTTTTGAATGCAGTGCTTCTCACTTCTGTAAACTAATCCATCTTGCCATTGCCTTCATTTACATTAGGGTTATTTTTTTGTTTTGCCAGAAAAATGATAGGTGTATCAATAGAGCAACAAATTGTGAAATTTCACATAACACTTGGAAAATCTGATACTGAAACTTATAATTTATTGAATTAAGTATATGGCAATGAATGTTTATTGCATGTTCGTGCTTTTGAATGATTTAAGTGTTTTCAAAGTGGCTGAGAAAAGAGGATTCATGCTTGAGTCACCCTTCCATGTCAAAAATGGATGCCAGTATCGAAAAAATTGGTAATATGGTTTGATCTGATTGTCAGTTACGTATTCATGCGATTATTGAGACTGTAAGAATGGGTTAATGAAGTGTTTTTCTATCATAACCACACATATGCTCTTGGATTAAATGCATACCTATAAAAACAACTAAATATGATTACAAAATATTTATGTTGTGCGACACTAAAACATTCTATTGTAAGATCATGACTATTTACATTAGTAAATAACTACTAGGATCATACTTCATAAAGTATGCCATGACATAGGAATAAACAAGAAAATGATGAAAAACTAGAATTCTTATTTTGTTATAGAACAGATGTTGACAACCTTTTGGATAGGAAAGGATAAACAACTAAGCAACAGCTCAATAATTAATCATTTTAATATAATGTAAATATATATTTTGGTGGTTTAAAGAAAAACAAGGAAACTGAAACAATTTTTAAACTTAAATATATAAGCACCTATATTTTTAGGTGAATTTTGGTATATATTTTATTTTTGGAAAAAAAAAAAAAAAAACTGTTCTCAAGCATATGTAATTCCAATTAATGATTTTTTCAGTTTCACATTAAGTCAAGATGTTTTTATATTCTCTGCTTGGAAATGCATATTTTTTGCAAAAGTTAGCCATCAATTTTGCATTTCTCAGCTGTATTTTTCATTCTTTTGCACTTTTCCTGTGAAACTGTTATATTGATTATAACATGATACATAGTGACATTTAATATTTGAAATTTTAATTTCTGCTGTAGCTTCTTATGAAATCGAGAAAACACATTTCCCATTGTGCATATTTGAAAAATAACAGTGTCCCATCATCGTAAAAAGTTCAGCCCTCCAAATCCACTTTTCTTTTTTAATTTCCAATGGCTTGTTTTTGCTCAAGTATAAATATTCTTAAAATGAACGAGGACAAACACTTATATATATAGCAGGATTATCATTATTTTTTAAATTCAGTTTTAGTTTAATCATAGTAATGAAAATTTAATATAATTTATTCCAAGTGATGAAATATATATTATGACTGGATACAAATAACAATGTTTTTCCTTCAGAAAAAAAAAAATCTTAATTTATAAACTGAACTTCTTGTCTTCTCTCATTGCACTGTGGAATAAGATTTTATTGATAGCTAATTATCTAGTAATCAGATCATTATAATCCAGGACCAAGTAAAAGTCAAGTAGGTGCCAGATGTGGCCCACGGACTGTAAGTTGCTGACCACTATTGTAGAAAGTTTGTTTCGCACAGTTGAAATGTGTTTCTTTAAAGCAAATTTGAAATAAGATAGCTTGTACACAAACACTTATACAGAATAAGTTTATTTTTTTAAAAATATCTATATATTTTTTATAGTAATATTTAATAATAATAATATATATATTATTATAATATATATATATATAAGAATTGACAGTTTCTTCTAATATGTCTTACTGACAATGTCACATATTTTTTTTTAAAAAAAAAACTTAACTTTTCAGGTTCATTATTCATTCCAGTTTGCATTTAATGAAGCAACAACTCAGAAAGATTTGTTTGAACACGTTGCTTACCCTTTGGTACAAGATCTTTTGAATGGGAATAATGGTGGGAAATATTACTTTTTCATTTCTGTTGATTTGCCATTTATATTTTATGTATTTAGTTAGTTTTTTTTTATTCATGTGACTAATTATAAACTCCAAGTTGATTTAATAATGTAATATATATTATTTCGCTGTTAATTTAATCATGTTTATGTATAAGTTGGGAGGTAAAAGTTTAAGTTCAGTTTTAGGTGATAATTCATGTAGAATTCATTTTTTGTATACTTACTTCTCATGAGTATTTATTTTTAGGTTTGTTATTCACGTATGGAATAACTTCATCTGGGAAAACATATACGATGGCTGGAACTCCACAAGATGGTGGCTTGTTACCTAGAACTCTAGATGTAATCTTTAACAGCATAAGAGATTATCAAGCACCAAAATTTGTAAGTAATTCTTATAAATGGAAATTTTGTGAAAGATTATTACAAATTTCTGCTATTAATAGAATGTAATTAGTTATTAGATTTTCTGTAGAAATTGTTTTTACTTCTAAATTAAGGGAGTGCGTATATTTTTAGGTTTTCAAACCAGATAAACTTAATGGTTTTGAAGTACAGTCAAGAAATGAAGCTTTAGTTGATCAACAGAAAGAGTTTGTTAGAACCCCTAAACCTAAAAGGTAATAATTTTTGAATGTGTTATAAGAAGTGTTCAATACAGAGGGAATAAAATTATATGACTAAGAAGTAATGGTTTGTAGGAATCTCAATTTTTCATTTTATGTTGTGATGCCTCGCTATCATTTATTTTTGTGATCATTATTGATCTTAATTAAATAATTAATAAGCTTACAATTAAAGGAAGAGATATCAAATAAGTACTAACTCAGTTTATTAAATTCTTCCATAATCATATAGGATCATTCTTTCTTAATCTTATAGTTCTGAAAGTGCTTTAAACCTATTTCAAAAGGATTATCAAAGTTTTCTCTTACCCACTCACTTGGGTTTTGAATCAGTTAATTCACAACTATTAGAGATTTGAGTGGGCTCTACAATTTTCACGTAACTGGAATTAATTTGGATTATCCTAAACTATCATTGGTATGCTACAATTTCTACTAGAGGTCAATTACTGGCTTCTCACATCTAGCTTCACTATCAAATCATTACTAACTCTAATATTCAATTCTCTGTCATTTTTATTTGTATTTATTTACAGCTACTTACCAACACTTCTGATGTTAATATAATTTGTGTAATCACATTTTATTTGAATGGAAAAAAAGTTATAAATTTAAGTATAAAAATCAAAAGTAAATCCAGATGTTAGTTGAAGGAAAGTATGTAAATAGCTCATGTTACAATATAACAATATTATGTATTCTAAATAGGCTAATATTACTCATAGTTTCTCTTAATGCATAGATTTTCTGAAGTGTTAATACTTGGTATATAGTTAATTACATCAGTTGCTGTAGAATGAAAGAAATTAAATGTCTGTCAAATTAATTTCTTTGTAAAAATCAATTTTGATTTTACTAATTAAATTAAAAACTGTCTATAATTTCTGCTATTCAAATTGCAGTTGTGCATTGATTTTTGGATCTAGGACACTTAGGAACAATATTTGTCACTTGAAATCAGATTTTTTTGTATCAATATAGTTCTTATTTAATTTTAAGTATTTATTTTTTATAATGTTCATTCATGAACTTTTCTCATTTATTCAAAATATTATTCATGTTTTTGTTTTAATATAATGCTCCTTACTGTTCTTCAGGATAAGGCTGGAATTTTGCTAATATTATTTGAAGATTCTTTTTTTTTTTTCTTTCTTGGTTATTTCTATATAATGGTTGTTTGTTTGAATATTGCTGTATTTGTTTAAAATGACTTGAAGGAATGATAAATTTAAGAATCTTTTGAAAAATTCATTAATTTAGGAAGATTTCATTTTTTAATTGTGATGAACATTTGATGTATTTCTAAAGTAATTTTAATTTTTTGTGATTGATATGAATCACATGTGCTTATATATTCTTTTATTGCAGGAAAGAGAATATTGGAGAATGGTCTCACAGAATTGCAGATTCTACAATTATTGACGATGTTTCTCCTGATATGAACTATGCAGTTTTTGTATCATATGTTGAAATCTATAATAACTATATATATGATCTGTTAGAAGATGCTGTTATTGATCCAAAACGAAAGTAAAAAATTGCTCATTTTCCATAGAAATACTTTTCTTTAGATAAGGAATTGTGATAGCATGAAAAAAAAAAATGATTGAAACAGCTAATAGAAAATAAAAAATCTTTATATATTTATAGTTACACACACATATATGTATACATGCTATTTTCTCAAATTTTTTTTAACATAAATGATGTAATGAATGGAAGTTTCTAGAGTACTGAAAAACAAATTGTTTGCTATTTAAAGAAAGAAAACCTTTGATCTTTGAAACATTGAAGAATGTAATCATTTTAAAAATTGAACTTGTAGGGGAAAAAAAAAATTTCTATTTGAAATTTAATTTGTATGGATTATTTTGAATTTATTTTATAAAGTGTAAAATAGAATTACCGATTTAAAATTATTGCATTGATTTATTAAAGACACAAAATTTTAACTGGATAACTAATACATCTTAGAAAATTATTTTGAATATCTTTTGTCACCATAAAACAAAATGTATTCTAAAATCAAAATAAAAACTTGTTTTAATATTCTTTTTAACTAAATGATTTTATTATAGTATATTTTTAGCAGTTAAATTTTGTATTTCTTGCCTTATCTTTTTGTATGTATTTTTTATTTTGAGTAATCTATATTTTATTTTCTCCTGTTTAATAACTGGCTTTATTAAAAGAATATTTTATATTTTGATTAAAAAAGATTCTTTAAAAATATGTTATTGTTATTTTTCATGTCTTATTTGTATTTCATTTTTTGATTTTTCCTATTAATTTTTACATTTTTTTAAATTGTGAAATAAAGTAAGGATGATTGAACTTTTTAAGTACTGAAATAATTTAGTGAAAACATATCAGATTTCTATGATTTCAATAAAATATTCAGGTAACTTAAAATAACAATGTTTTTAATTGGGGTCAATAGATCTTTCTAATAATTGACATTTAGGCTATTTCTGATGTAGAGCTTATTTTTCATATTGTTTAGTCACAATAGAAATGCATTGGAAGACAATTTTGATAAAATTAATCTGTATATTCATTGTGAAATACTTTTTTTTTGTGAAAATTGTCATTAAGTAGTTACTCAAAAATTAAGAAAATTGGTATTTTTTGTAAATTAATTCCTACTTTCTCTCAAAATTCATTTGCTAAAGTTGAGAATTTTTTTTAGAACCTTCAATTCAAAGATGCTGCGGGAAGACTCTGCACATAATATGTATGTTTTTGGAGTGGTAGAAAATGAAGTTAAATCTGTAGAGGAAGCTTTGACACTATTTTGTAAAGGACAACAAAAAAGGAAAGTTTCTAATACTGCTTTAAATACTGAATCAAGTCGTAGCCACAGTGTATTTACAATTCGTGTTGTTCAAGCTCCTTTAGATCCACAAGGAGCTGAAATACTGCAGGTATGAGTGTTCCCATTTTTTTTGGATTTAGTATTGAAACTCTTATTAATTTGAAAGTTATTTATATTTTACTTTTGTTGTATATTTTTTTTTATTGTATGTCATATTTCTTTATAATAGTAGTTTAATATAATTAAAAACTGCTGTGATTTTTTCTCAGTTTTAATTCTTGTGCACTGTTTAGATACATAACTTTTATCATGTGAATTATTTAGAATATTTGTATACAGATTTAATTTTTTAATGGGAAATGAGAAATGATGGTATTTTTTAATTATTATTGTACTTATTTTGAATTGAATTCTTTATAAACTGAAATCTGTAATTTATCATATACTGATCAAACAATTGAAAGTCGCTCTGATTTTGATTAAAAACTGCTGATGAAAAATATCTTATTGACTAGTATAGGATTCATTGTTGTACAATATGTCAAAGAGAAGTTATGCATGGCACAAGATGTACTTGAATTTTGTTAATTATATTTGTAAATAAAACTAAATGTACAATTTGCGCAAATCATAAAAATGAACTGGAAGTTATGATTTCTTGGATAAATATTAATTTCAATGAAGAGTATGGTTCCTCTGCCTGAAAGCAAAATGCTGCATAAATGTAACATTCAGAATCTGATGTTTTCAAGAGGCATTAGAATGTGCTTTCTCTTCTGTAGAAGTGGTTTTTAAGTTGCTTAATTGTCTCAAAGTGGGATGAGTGACCCTTCAGTAAAATGTTCAAGTTGTGTCATATCTGAGAAATATTCTGATTTACCTATTCAAAGGATTTCTTCATCAAAAAAAAAAACTAGCCCTTAACTGAAAATGATGTGGCCTGGGATATTTATCAGTGAGAATGAATTCAACTCTTATTGCTATAGTATTAAGGATCACTAAAGGCCTGGGATGATCATATCCTTGTATTGCTGAATAATTAACACATGGATCAATAAGTTCCGAGACTAACCCAGAGATGGCGCTCGTAGTAAACCAGTAACCAGGTCTTTCTAGAGTACTAACCTTTGCTTGAAACGTGTCAAAATTTTAAGTCGATCGGACCAGAAACAGCTGAGTTATCGAGGTTGGAGTAAAGTCGTTTTGTAGTTTGTTTAAAAAATGGAAAAAACCTAGTTTCGTGTTCTGATAAAACATTGTTTTTTAATGGGTAAAAACACTGCGCAAGCGAAACAATGGATTGAAAAATGTTACCCGGACTCTTGTCCATCAAAAGCAACGATTTGTCGGTGGTTTGCCGAGTTTAAACGTGGTCGTACCGACACAAATGACGCGGAACGCTCGGGTAGACCTGTGGAAGCCGTTACACCGGAAAATGTGAGTGAAGTGACAAAAATTATAATGAAAGATCGTAAAGTGAAGCTCCGTGAGATTGCTGAGATGACACAGATATCATATGGAAGTGTATTTACTATCCTTCATGAAAAATTGAGCATGAAAAAGGTTTTTTCCAAGTGGGTGCCGCGATTGCTTTCGATGGAACAAAAACAGCAACGAGTGGATGATTCAGAAAGCTGTTTATCGCTATTTACTCGCAACAAAAAAGATTTCTTGCGTCGTTACGTGACCATGGACGAAACATGGATACATCACTACACTCCAGAGTTGAAGCGGCAGTCATCTGAGTGGCGCACAGCTGGCGAAAGCCGTCCAAAGCGTCCGATAACGCAGCAGTCAGCTGGCAAAGTCATGGCGTCAGTTTTTTGGGATACGCATGGCGTGATTTTTATTGACTACCTCAAAAAAGGTAAATCGATCAACAGTGATTATTATATTGACTTGCTGGTGCGTTTGAAGGAGGAAATCGCAATAAAACGACCGCACATGCAGAGAAAAAAAAATCCTTTTTCACCAAGACAATGCACCCTGCCACAAGTCGATGAAAACAATGGCAAAATTGAACGAATTGGGCTTTGATCTGCTACCCCACCCCCCATACTCGCCAGATTTAGCCTGCAGTGACTACTGGCTCTTTGCTGATCTTAAAAAAAATGCTCCAGGGGAAAAGATTTGGCTCAAATGAGGAGGTCATCGCTGAAACTGAAGCTTATTTTGAAGCGAAAGATAATTTTTTTTATAAACATGGTATTGAAAAATTGGAAAAGCGTTGGAACGATTGTATCACCCTAAAAGGTGATTATGTTGATGAATAAAAAAAATTTTTGCAAAAAAAATGTTTTCAATGTTAGTCTCGGGACTTATTGATCCATGTGTTAGTTATCCATTCCTGATAAAATACATGTGAACTCTTTTATAGATGAATCCTTATTCTCATCTTTTCTCCAAACATGATATATATGTGCCCACCTTCTGTGTGCAGCACAAAGGTCTGTTAACAAAATTGCATTCAGTTATATCTATTGTCTGTACTTGGTTATATACTTAAAAAAATATTAGTTTGCAAGCATATAATTGGATTTGATGATGTAAGCTTGATTTTTGTGTGAAGTTGTATACTTTTTGAAGCATTAATTATCCAATATTTATTGAAAATCATTATAATACATGATATTGTCTAAATGATTATTAAAAGCAAAACACTTTGTATACATAATCATTTTAATGCATGGTGAGTGCGTGTTTGAAATATTTGCAAACAATGTTTAATTCATTCATTAATAGTTTGAATATTGCTTTTATTTTGCTATCTTAATTTAATATTTTGATTTTATTTTCTATTTCTTTATTTTGTATTCTAGGATAAGGATCAAGTTATAATCAGTCAATTATCCCTAGTTGATCTTGCTGGTAGTGAACGACCACTTAGGACTAGAAATACTGGACAGAAGCTGCGTGAGGCAGGCATGTAATTTTAAATGTATATTTTTGATATGGTGTTTGAATATTTGTGCATTTGTTTAATATCTGTATCTCAATTAATCACCAAATTCTGTATGATGAAAAGTGATGCTTTTTTTTATATAAATTTTACCTTATAAATGACATCTTATGATTTGGTTTTTCAAAAGGAGTAAAACATAATTTGAATTTTTTTTTTTTATTTTTAAAATTATGATTTTTGGCATTTTAAAATTTGTTATTAGGGTAAAAATGGAATGAAAATCTATTTTCTAATTTTTTTAAAATTTGTTGTTATTATTCACCGTAACATTTCGCAATAATTTCTTTGTGATTTTGATTATCTTTATGTATCAGAATAAATTTATAAATATTTAATATTCCTTCCCCTTTATTGACCTATTATCATTCCAAAGATTTTGCTTCTTATTTTTCAAAATCAGGATTAAATCAATAATATTTTCAGGTAATATAAACAATTCCTTAATGGCCTTAAGAGCTTGTATTGAGGCGTTGCGAGAATCACAGACTCAAGCTGCTTCAAAGGTAAAACCTTTAATGTACTAGGTCTGCATGATATGGCTGATATATTTATTTATCTAGACATATGAATTGTACATATTTTTCTCTTTACTCTTTATAGATGGTACCATATAGAGAAAGTAAATTGACTCATTTGTTTAAAACATTTTTTGAAGGAGAAGGTAAAATAAGAATGATTGTCTGCATAAATCCTCGTGCTGATGATTATGATGAAATAACTGTAAGAGAGAACTCAAAACTTTATATTTCTATTTTTACAGAAATTTATGTAATTTCTTAATTTGCTACACGCATAAATTTTATGTATGAAAAATTATCTTATAAAAAAGATATCTGATGATTTTATTAAATTATTTCACAAAACTTGAAAAAAAATTTCATTTTCAAAGTTGATTCGCTCATATTTTAGTATATTAGTAATAACACCTGCAGGGTTTGGGACAATTGTTTAGTAATTTTTTTCGAAGTTGTCAAAATAAATTTTTATTTTATGATTTAATAAATTATCTAATTCATATGTGTGAAAACAAAGTAACATTTATTGAAATTTGTTGAGAAATACTGTTAAAAAATATTTTAATCTATTTAAGGGACTTATATATATTTTGAGTCATTGTTCATATCAAATTATGTATTTTTAATATATTTATCTCTCATTATTTTTGTGCAGTGTTTTGTAAAAGTAAGAAGATTAAAAAAAGTAATTGTCTTTTAATTTTAAATTACATTAAATATTGATTGTAATTTAAATTCTTCTGCAAATTGCACTAAAAAGTAGAAAAGAATGCTAGTAACTGTGTTATGGATAAATGTTTCTATTTATAACCTTTGTTTGAAAGTTAATGATCATGAATATTAAATACAAACATTGATAATTTGTCAGTTAATTTTTAGAAACATTTTCAAATAAATTAATTGTAATATTTTGTTTTATTTTAGCATGTTATGAGATTTGCAGAAATGACGCAAGATGTTTTGATTTCTCGCCCAACTCCAGTGTCCACTCCAAATGTCTTGGCTTTAAAACCAGGACGTGGAAATATATATAGAGAGGCCATCAAAAGAGCTAAAGAACAAGGAAGTATGTTACTCTTGCTTGCTGTATTACTTGGTTAAAAAATATGATTTGAAAAAAAGTATAAAAAAAAAAAGTTCTCCCTTCATCTTTCAATTGTTCAACAAAGTTTGACTTAATATTTGAGTATTTTCAAAATTTCAAAATAGCACAATAATTTAGAGAAGATTGGTAAATCATTGACAGGAATATGTCTTAAATCCAAGATCTCATCGCAGTTTTAAATACTTTCATGATGAAACTTTCTGAAACTCGAGAACCAACAAATCTAAAAGTGCATCTTCTCTAGGCTCAATCTTTAATGTTTGACATGATGATTTAATGCAGAAAGAGAGAATGATGAATATATAGAGAGTGGTGAATATATTTAGAACTCTTAGAAAATTTCTTCAAAATGAAAGGATTTATATTACATCACCAAATGCTGTTACTTTTGAATGGTTTGAGATCTAAATATTTTGTTCTCTTCAGTGTCACAGCTCTTGGGCTTACTTGTTACAACAACTTATTCTAAATTTCTTCAACTCTTAAAATAACATTTGTGTAAAAGTATCAACATACTCACAGAACTATATCAGTTTTTCTGCAGAACACAATAACTGGGTGAGCTATTGAAGCTCTATTGAAAATTATCTGATTACAAATTGTACCTAATTACATTCGCTGTTGACATCATCATATTCTTTAATGATGTTTAGAATTCAAGAATTTGTAACCAATATGGGGCTACTCTTTCTTGGTAGAAGTGTCAAACATTGTATTACTCTTGCAATTGAGTTCCATTAATTGATGGAAGAAAATATTTTCTTCCTCTTTTCTAAATAATATTGCAATGAAATTTAGTGATATTAATAACATCATTGTTTAGAACATACTTCTGAATATGTTTTGAGGGGTAAATGAGTTCTCATAACATTTTATCTTTTAATGAGTTTCAATGTAACTTGGCTTGACATCGAGGCAAAAATAATCACAATACATCATTGTGTCATATAAAACAAATTAAACTGTCCTTTTTGCTCAAAGAAAAGACATACTAAGTAAGTTTGTATAACTAAACTCATGAAACATAAAATTAAATTATGATCTAGAAATACTGTTAACAAATTTTAATAGTTATAAAATAAGTCATATTGTTGATTATATTAATTGTACTGAAACTGATAATAGATTATTCTTACATTCAAGTAAATACTACTAACATTTGTTCCAAATTTGATTCGGGAAGTTGCATAAGTATTATAAATAAAAATGAATTTAAAAAATTATATATCAACACTCTTATTTGAATATGAACATAATATTCCCTAGTTTCACTAGTGGAATCTTTAAGCCTCTTGGAATTGTCAAAGTAAATGCATATTATAACAGATATTCAAGTGAAGAATTGTATTTAGTAACAATAAATATATAGAAATGCAATTCTTGGTCAAAATTGGACAAGAAATTTAAAAATAGTTTTGAATGCAATAAATAAGTTTATTACTATTAATCAGGTTCCAATTTTCAATGTAAAATGCATTGCTAAAATCAGGAAAGAATGCTCTAAAGTATTTTGACCAAAAGTATGTCAAATTCCTGACTTCAAGTGTTCACTGTAATTATGTATTGATACCATGCTTGTATTCAAAAAACATCACATTGTATTATATGCATTGAGAGAGCAAATTAACTCGTAAGTAAATTAGCTTTTGAATAAATTAAAATCCATAGGCTTAATGAGAAAAGTCCATCATTGTGTGGGTCATCATTGTAGTTCCAAAATTCATTTTGAGTTTGGGCTGTTTACAAGGCCACTGTTAAAATAAAATACATGCCAGACATCCAATACCGTGAATTGAAAATGTTTTTAACAAGCTTCTATTGTATTTTTGCTCTATTGATATTTATAAAGCATATTTACATTTAGCAGTTGATAATGAAAGCATTAAAATACAAACAGTCTCTTCATTTAAAAGAGCATACATAATGAAACAATTTTTGGAATCAAATCAGCACTGAATAAATTTTATTTCCTAATTGGTTAATTTCCTCAAGATTTAGGAGTTATTTCATATTTTGATGTTATAATTAAGGGAACAAAAAATGTTTGAATGCATTATTCTAAATTTTTAAGAACTGCCACTATATCTTACATTCATTAAATAAACAGCTGAATATTCCATAAAAAATATGGACAGCTGAATGTGAAGCAGCATAGATTAAGGCTAAATATGAAATTTTGGTAATCAAGTGCTTACATCCCTATTTAGTAATATTTTTAGGAACATATGCTGGTCCATTAGGACTCTTTGGTATATTTTCACATTTAAAACCAGATGGTAATGAATGATGAATTGCAGTTACTTCTCTGCTTCAAAAAGGAATTGTAGCTGACTTGATAAAGAAGCTACAGCTATTTATTGGGCTTGTAAGAAATTTTATAATTATATTCTTGGAAGACAATTTACACTTATATAGTCAATAACAAATTTGTAATTACCCAACTGTATTCAATGAAGAAACTATCAGTTTTGTCAGTGATCAGAATATTATATTACATTCACTTTCTTTTGCTAATTTTGATTACATCATTAAGTATAAAAAATCAACAGATCATGATCTTATAGATTATTTTTCTCAACATCCTTTACTTGGAAATGAATTTCAAATTGTGGATAATGCATACCTTCTATAAGAAATTATGGGATATTTCTCTGGTAATAGATACTGCTGATTTACAAAAAGAAACATCACTTAGAAAAGAACTATCTGGATTAAAGGAAAATCCTCTTAAAGGAACTGTTTGAAATAACACTTCAAGATGGAATATTGCTTAGAGTTGATGATATTATTCGAAAGACATTTCAACTAGTTATTCAAAAATTACTCTACTTATGTCAGCATAAACAAAATGAAATTACTTGCTAGAAATTATTGCTTCTTGAAAAATATTCATTCTGACATTGTGAACTTAGTTAAGTTACAGGGACTGTTGCAACTTAAAACACAATCCTTAGTTAGTTCCTATTTTCAACTGGGGAACTCCTACAATGAATTGGCATCACGTGTATATGGATTTTGTGTGATCATTTATGGGAAACATGTTTCTCCTTGTCATTTATGCTAAATCTAAGTGGCCTGAAATTTACATAATGGGAAAAAAATCTAGATACTGCCTCTATAATCTACTATAGAAAGATCTAATCGTCATGGATTATGTGAAATTTTGGTACATGACAATGCTTCAATATTCAAATCTCAAAAATTCATTATTTTTTTCAAAAAAAAAATGGCATATGCCCAAATGAATTGCTTCATGACACAAATGAACCAATAAGCTGAACAATGCTGCCAATATAAAATAAAAAACTTGTATTGTTATGCAACAATATTGAGATACACTGCTTTCTGGAGACAAGACCCCTGCAGAATTACTGCATGGAAAAAAGACATAAACTAAATTAGATTTTATCATGCTTATACCAACCAATACCTTCCAGAATAAAGCTGAAAAGCCAGATTTTAAAACTTCATTCAAAATTTGACATCTAGTGCAAGCCTTAAATTATGCTGCCTGTGGAAGTATAATACAGTTGTTGAAGGATTAGGACGCATACATTATTTCATTGATCTAGATTATAGACATGTCATCAAGAAACTCTGATCAGTTTTGCCTTTGTCAAGTTTGTAGACACATTCTTCCAGTACAGTTTAAAGTTTTACTTAATACTAATACACCTGTAATTTTTTATTACATAGATAAAAGAAAAATTCCTACCAAACCATGCACAATAACCAGTTCATCGTAGATGGAAATAACCTAATATATTTACCTCAGCTCCAAGTCATAATCCTATTCAAAATGCTCTTCCAACATAAACATAGCTTTCTCAACAATAAGAAATAACTTGGGTACTTCGGCAGTCAATACGCTTTCAAAAATCAATTCAACCTATAAATTTATGAGAACTTTTGAGCTTTGAATATTTTTCTTTGCGATAAATAATCTATATATAACATTCTTTTTTCAGATCTTATTTCAATTCCTTTGTATGTCTAAAATTGTATCCCAGAAATACCCTAGCAATCCTTCTCTATTTTTAACCCTCCTTGTCTAGACCACTGTTATATTTTATTTGGTACCATATCTGGCTCTTGTGCCAATAAACTTCACTTTCACTCATTCACAGTTTAAAATTGTAAGTGTAACCTTTCAATTAGTGGGAGAGAATTGGTATGTATATAAATTATTTTTGTAGTGTGAGTGACAACAGCCGAAATTGGGTGAGGTCGCATGATTCCAATCAGACCAAGTAGGATGTGGTGCCTCACGCAGGACAGTTCTGTAAATAAATTAATGTGTTGCTTAAAGTTTCTCGGCATTAAGTTGATTCTTAAACATTGAATAGTGAGACAATAGTACTGTTGTGAAATATTGTATTAAACATAATTATACTATATTTTTACGCAGTATAAAATCATTTCAAAACATGACATTAACTAAACTATATTTGGGCATAATATTAATTCCTTGAATTCAAGGTTACAATTCTTTCTATTTTTCAATGCTTTTTATTTCAAAATATTTCTGTGTAATTATTGAACAGCTACCAGACATTGTAACTGAAGCTAATTGATGGTTTTTATGATTCACTAATGGTACGAAATTTTAATAAAATATTAATCATTCTATATCTAATGCCAGCTATCAGATTAACTTAAGGAAAACATTTATAAGGAAATTTACTTTACTTCCTGAATTCATTAATATTTTTGTGAGAAAAATTTTTTGAATTAAAGAATTAAAACAAAAGAAATCTATATAACTTTTAAAATTAATTTCTAGTAGACTGATTATAATGTTATTTTTCCTTATATGTAAGATATTTTTTATTAAATAATATATTATTAAGAAAGGATTTATTAATAAATTTACATTGTAAATATTCAATTTTATTGTAATTCAGTAATATAATTGAAGTAATAATATAATTACAATTTATACTGCTTTTTTTCTTCCAGTGTCTGTAACTGAAGTACTTGCTCCTGTTGTTTATAGTTTAGGTCCTGATTTTCCTCCTCTTACAGTATGTACTATTAATAATACATTATTAGTTAGTAAATATCAGCATATGTTATTACTTATTTTATGTTATTACTATATTTATACCTAAAAGTAGTAAAATATTTTTGTTTTTCTAGTTCATTCACTTTTTAAATCAATAAAATAAAAAAAACATTTATGTAACATTATAACTCTTGTATATAGTATGTTCAAACTTTTCTTGATAAAATATTTTAGTTAAATCATTTTTAATGTTAATCAAAATATTTTAGCTATGTATTTTTAACTGGATATATTTGATTCTACATGGTTTGAAAAATTGAACTACTTTGTAGAAATAAATATTTTTAATTAGATATTGATTTGCCGCAGTTCTATTTTTTAGTAAAGCACCTTTTCAATTTTCAATCTTATTAAGTGCATCAGGAAGTTATGTCTGGAAATGTCATTTCACGCACAGATTCAATACGCATGCATGCTTTCATATGAAGCATATATGGCTGTTTCTTTTTATCATTACATTTGTACACATGTGCTCTTTTAAATTAACTGAAACAAAAGTTTCTCGTTCTTATTAACACATTCACAGACAGAGAAACATGGCTACAAATAAAGTTAATTTACAATGCTATATTTCGTTTGAATTCCAACAAGGATGAAATGCTACAAAAGCTTGTCGAAATTTAGTGAAGGTGCAGTTTCAGATAGAACTTGTAGCAGCCATTCAGGTGGCCATCTTTGATCGATGACTGTATTGTCAAGACCATGATTAGAGCAAAATCTTTTATGACGGCATTGGAGATTGTGAAAAGGCTCAACAAACCATTTAGGACTTATATTCTGAAACTAGGAATGGTTCATAAATATTCCAAATGGGTGCTTGCTTAATTGAGTTGTCACATGCACATCTTTTATTTGCTTGGGACAAAAACAAATCCTTTTCAGACTGGATGGTATATAGTGATAAGGAGTACTTACAAAAACATTGTTAAGAAAAGAGCATATTGTGATCCCAGGCAACCTGCAGGCCGTGGTAGCCTAGTGGTCAAGGTCGTGGACTAGTGGCCGGCAGTTTTCGTTCAGTCGCAGGTTCGATCCTTGGCCGCCAAAGACCCGCCTTGTAGCCGGGGCTGATGCATGTTAAATCTGTTCGGGGCCCAAAGTCTTCCTGTTGGCATGGTGTAAATGTTAGGAGAGGGGGGGGGGTGCCAGCTCAGGTGTCGTCCTCGTCACTTGACTGAGGCTCAAAATTACGAGGTCCGTCGCCAATAGCCCTCGTGTTGCTTCTAGTACGACGTTAATAAAAACTAAACTAAACCCAAGCAACTTGCCCACTTTTAAACTGTGCTTAAATAAGGAAATGTTGTGTATATGGTGATGTTCAAGGACCAATACATTATGGCAGGCTCATAGCCAGAGGGGGTCAAGTTTAGCTGTGCTTGTATTAGAAAAAAGTTTGCCTGTACTAATAGTTCCTTTTATTTATTCTTTTTAAATTTTGATATTTAAGAATGTTTCTCAAAAATAAATGAAAGAAATGTTTAAAAGGAGACTCTACCATTATATATTTAATTCTTAATATTTAATAATATATTTAATTCATCATGAAAATCTTATTGTATATAATATTTCAATATTACAATAGTAATATTTTACCATTATTATAATATTATTAAGTAAAATTATATTATTATATAATTTATTAATATAAATATATGATAATTAATATAAATATATGATCATAAAAGATCGATAATAGGATAAATTTGTAATAAAAGAATTTTCATGGAGATAAGAATCTAAGCTGCAGATATTCTATTCTAAGTGGGTAAGAATGAGTGAATAACTACTTTAAATAAGAAATTTCAATTTTGGTCCATGCAATTTCAATTCATTTCTGTGTAAGGTCTTGATTGAAAATTATTGATTGTTGGCAACTGGAATTCTTTCTGAAGGCAAAGTCAAATAATGTTATTCAATAATTTTTTTAAGGCTAAAGTGATTCCGACTTTACAGTTTTAATAACAAAAATCAAAAAAATTGTGAAGTTTAATGCATATGTTATTTTAATAAAATAATAGCCCTGCATTCTATGAAATGAATAAATTGTGTAATAATATTCATGAATAAAATTTAGTTCTAACTTATTTTAGAAGCCAAAGAAATAGATTTATGACTATTTTATTTTGCCCCTCTTATAATATCTAGAATCTGACATAATGTTCAGTCCTGCATTGCTAGCTTTTAAAATCTAATGAAAAGCTAACTTTGGAGAGACACTTTCAGCTAAGGAGTTTGTAACAGTTTCAATAATTTACATTCAGAAAGTTTAAATTTTTTTATCGTTTGATCGTAGTTTAAATTTTTTTTATCGTTTGGATCATAGTTTTGATCGTTTTCCTAATGGCCTGCATTTCATATTCATCAAGACAGTTACATCAGTGCTTACAGTGTCATCTGTCAGTAATAATTTTTGTTACTTTATATTTGTACAACTAGGTTGAGTACTACTCAGCCAATGGATAATTTAAACAAAACACTCATAGGAAAGTGGCCAGCGATGTTTAATAGAAAGCACTTCATACTGCATCATGACCTGACCACATGATACTTTTGCAACGCGTTAGAAAATCTTAGAGCTTGACTGGGAAATTTTGTTGCACCCACTCTACTTCCCAGACCTAATACCTTATGACTATCACCTGTTTCTCTCCCTGCAAAAATTTTTAAGGGGGAAAAAATCAACTGAAGCAAAAGTACTGAGGCTCTACTTGAATTCTTTACTTCTGAAGACAATGCATTTTTAAAAAATTGTATTAATTACCATCACACTGGCATGTCATCTTAAGTAACAATGGGAATTATATTGTACAATAAATATTATTAAATGTTGAAAAATGTATTAATTAGCTCTTTTCCTACACAAGCATACATAATTTTCTGATATACCTTATTATTTATGATTTATTTGATTTAATGTCCTTAACACTAGTATTTTTTTTTTTTTTCAGTAGAGATATATATCCATGTTCAAAATAATATTTGTACCAGTAAATATATAGATGTGAGGTATAAACACATAGGATTGGTTACATAATTTTCATTTAAAAATATCAATCTTTGTAATATAAGAATGCAATGAAATATTGTTAAGATATGGCTCCTTTTCTTTTGTAGATTACTATTTTCGATGACGAATCTGTGTATCATAATTTAATAGAATTTCTTGGAAACAGAATGACTCGTCGAAATGCTTTTGTTCAAGACTTAGCTAGAAGACGTAAGTTTGTTTTGGAGCTTAGGTAAAATATTACTAGTTATGAACACTTTTCAACTTTTCATGATTTTGTTTTAAATTGTACTCTCACATTTGACTTTTCTTTTTGAAAAATAATAAGAATCTTATCAATTTAATTGTATGTTTCAATTTTTTTTTATATTGTGCTGTCTGTTCTTTTTTACAGAAGATGATTTTAGAAATAATTTAATTGTCTGTGACAAAGAAAATATCCAATTGAAACAGGTATACATTTGACATTTTATTTTGAATAGATGTTTTATAAATCAGATTTTTGTATTAAACCTAAAATATCAATTTTAAGAGCATATAGTTTTAATTTGTACAGGATTACTATGGTTTATTCATTTTGATATGTTGCTCACAAATTCTAAATAAAGTCGCTTTTTTGCCATTCATTATGTTATGAGAATGAATATTATGATTTTTTCAACTTGATTGTGCAGATTTTTCTTCCATTTTCAAAAAAAAATGTTAGGAGTAGTTCTAAGGTAGCTGTACTAATGTATTGTGTGTTTTGACATCTATTTGCGTATCTTTAACATAGCTGATTTCTGAACCACTTGTAAAAATGATAAATTAGGGTGTGAGTGATGAGGAGTGAAGATATTCATAATAACATTTTAAAAATTAACTTTTCATTTTGTTTTAATTGCACCAAGAGTGAAGTATTTTGAACAGAAGATAAATGGAAAATCCTTTCTTATCTTTGACTTCAATTTATAAAAAAAATCGCTTCTGAAAATAAATTGATTCTGACTGAAGAAATTCTTAAAAATATTAAATTTCTAAATTCATCAAATTTTAAAGGTTTCTTTAATTAATGGTAATGAGAAGTAAAAATTATATTTGAGTTTTTGATTACAATATTTTATAGCATTACTTTTTTTTTATATATATATAATTAAGTTGTGTTTACAATTTCAAAATGAATTTTAATTATTAATGGAGAATAATTTTGTCCTTTTTATTGCTTAATGAATTAGCAATGTATTAATATAATATTAGTAGCTTTTAATTTATGTGTTTGAAATATTTACATTGTTTGTTTTTGTAATGTATGCATTTTCAAAAAACTTTGAAATTTGTTAAAGAAATCTGACTTTTGTTTCTAGATCTAATCATTGTTTATATGATAAATTCGGAAATTAGACCAAAAGCATTTCATATATTTCAAAGAATTAGATGTCCCCACCCTCTTTTTTTAAAGAATTTAATTATTGATCAATAGCTGTGCTTTTATGTTCTATTGAAGAAACTGTTCAATTTGTACTTCTCTTTCTCCTTCTCTCTCTCTCTTTTTTTTTATGAATGAAAGCATGATAATCAATGAACAAATAGCATTTACTATTTATATTCTAAGGAAAAACATTCAAATTCTAATATCTTATTGTTTAAATATTTAAACCAAATTATTTTTGCAACCTGTGATTGCTATTCTCCGATTTTTGTTAATGGAATATTTATAAACACATAAGCGTTAAAAGCTAGAGATTCATTGTTATATTTTAGAGATTAGGACATTAAAGTTTTTCAGAGTAATAGCCATTATTCATTCCTTCATTTATATGTGGGAAATTGTTTCTATGAAAACAGTGCAAAAATAGAATCATATTAAACCATTTAAAATGAACATTTATTCCATACTGTCAACCATGTATTAAGTCCTAATTAGGTTAGAAAAGTTTTAACCTAGTGAAAACAAAATGCACTTGTTATTGAGGTCATCATTTTGTATTTCACATTTAACATTACATATTCAAAATCACTTGCTAGATGAATCTTAAATTGTGGTTATTTCGTGCTGATTTATCTATTTATTTCATATTATTTTTATCGCTCTACTAATGTTCTCCACAAAACAGCAGATAAGTTAATTATAAAATGTTAGGTAAGGTAAGTTAACATAAAATATAAGATAAGCAGTTATAAAATAAATAACATACTGGAGAATTCTTGAATTTATGTTTTTACATAGAATTCAAACTACTAGTAGTTCAAATTCGTTAATGTGAATTATTGCAAAAAAAAAAAAGTATTGCTGTGTTTCTTTTGAAAAATTCATATCATCTATTATCCATAGCATTTTGTGGAAACTGATACATTTGAATACTTAGTTATGCATCATATTGTATAAAATCCTTTTTATGTATTACAAAATTTTGTAATCTATGAATCAATTTTAAGAGGAACAATGAAATATTATTTAAAAACAGTGATTTCATATAATTTTATTCATTCAATTTTTATTTCATTAATTTCAAAAGCTTTTTTTTAAATATTTTTATGTGTATCTTATAATGATTTAGAAATGAATTATTTGA